>JAAEAF010001157.1:0-34337 GCA_011037195.1 Triatoma infestans | reverse complement strand
ATGGGATCTGACGGTGCGTTATGTGTCATATTCCTCAACCGGAAGTACCACTTTACTAGTTGTTTTTTTTACGTTTTTGTAATTTTCTCAAAAATGGCTCCGAAGATTTTCTTTAAACTTGGTATATCAACTACACATACAAAGGAGCTACAACTTTTATTTGAAACATTTCTCCAGGAAAATTCATTTAAGGGCACTTCTGGGGGAGGGGTGGGGTTAGGTTTTCATCTTAACTGCTGTTTCAGTATATTAGACAATTCTGTCATCTAAATAATGTTAATTAGAATTAAATATGTTGTTGAAATTCCGAGTTTGAAAAAAAATAGATAACCGGAAGTGCGTTTTTACTGAAATATAATTTTCAGTGTTCTGGTATTTTCTCGAAAATGGTCCAACGATTTTCTTTAAACCCACGTTTGTTAACTATACATATAAAGAGCTACAACTTTTATTTGAAACTTTTCCCCTGATAAATCATTTAAGGGGACTTTTGGGGGAGGGGGGTTATGTTTTTCTTTAAAATGCTATCACAGTTGATTATACAATTCTGTCATCCAAATTGAAATAACTAGAAATTAATATATGACCCAAATTCCGAGTTTCAAGGAAATTAGTAAACCGGACAGTTTTTCTGGACAGTGTTTTCACTTTTCGAGGAATTTCATTAAATTTGGTACACTAACTATAAAATTTGTCAATTATAATTTTGAGTACTGGAGTAAGAGAAAGTTGTGTGAGTGTTTCACACCAAATTTTTTTTAAATTAGTCGAAAGAACGATAAAAAAAAACACGAGAGTTTTTAGTCTGGCTGCCTATTATTGCATTTCATGTTCATGGGCGAATTTTTTTAGAGAGTTCGCTCATCATCAGAATACCTTGATGAACAGCAGTGTGATATCTTTATATTTAGCTCAATTTTAGGGTAAAGCACGTATAAGGACTGTATTCTGTCAGTGTGTCAATCTCTGCTAGTAGTCTTGAATACCAATCAAGAAATCTTAAAGATTTAGCATTCATTCATTCACATATCCGATAATCTTAAAATGAAGCAGCAATCACAAAACAGAATTCTTTAATATTTCCCAATGTTGCGTAACTATTCATAAATAATTTCAGTAATGTTTGTTGCGCGTTTATGTTTATTTTAATTATTTGTTTGTTTATTGTTGTTATATATCCTTTCTTTTTGCACCAATTTTTACACTTAACTTTCTGATTATAACAGAATTTACACAATTTCGTTTTTTCTTTTTTCTTT
Organism: Triatoma infestans; assembly: GCA_011037195.1. Taxonomy (NCBI): domain Eukaryota; kingdom Metazoa; phylum Arthropoda; class Insecta; order Hemiptera; family Reduviidae; genus Triatoma; species Triatoma infestans. The sequence goes on along the minus strand of JAAEAF010001157.1, from coordinate 33,078 downwards.
TGTTTGCTTTTTTTTAAAAAAAATAAGACATTTTTTACAATTATTTGTAGATTTTTTTAAAATCGAGTTTGCAAAAATTTTTTCGATTATTTAACTCGATTATTATTATTATTTTTTTTCAGAATTTGATGTGTATATGTTTTTCTACGTAGCATTCATCAACCTTTTCAAAGCTGCCGGCCAACAAAAAGAGGAATAATATTTTACAGACCGCCAGAAGATTAAAGATAAATTATATCGAATTTAATTTCAGCCGAATTAGAACGAAACTAAATTGAAAGTTGTCGAGTACATAAACTTTCAAAACACTACATAGTTCTGAATGGTTACGTACAGTAAATGCTAGAAAAAAAAATAAAATCTGACGTGAAACACTCAAACGACTTATTCTTATTTCCTATTTATACAATTATTTAGAAAAGTGCAATTTTTTTTTAAACTCCAAATTTTACTCATTAGTCTTAACATGAATATAAAGGTCCACGGGGAGGGGAGGACAGATACCTAAGAATCTGCCCAGGCAGGCAGGTAGATAAGGATGATTACATTATAGCCGACAATAACTCACTAATAATACAGAACCAACTAAAAGAAAATTTGAAATTTAACGTCACGAATTCCGCCACAAAATTGTGTAAAAAGATTTGTTTTTTTTTTTTTTTTTTTTTATAAATATTTCATATAAAAGTGATATGTTTATAGGTATCTGTACATTTACCATTCCAAGTTTATAGGAAACAGTTTTAATCATTTTCAAGAAAATTATTCCCAAAAAAAAATCTCACAAAATTAATTCTATAAAATGAATACTTCCGCATTTTGATTATGATCCGCATTTTCCTTAAAATTTGAAATTCTAGCAAAGATACTATTGTATTATTATATATATAGATGTTGTGGTTTTGGTTCCGCAGAGCTGGAAAGCATCTGGAGATATTTTCCATGATAGCCTGCTTTTTTTTTTGTGGTCATCGATTAGGTTTTCATTGATCCTGATGATAGGCGAACGCCCGAAATCAGCCGATGAACGCAGAAAAAAAAAAAAAAAAATTAAGCAGGCTATCATGGAAAATATCTCTGATGTATTACATATAGATGGCCAAAACTATTACATTGTAATGGAGTGTCACTTCAGAGAAAAAAAACAACAAAAAAACCTCACAACCTCACAACCTCCTCAGAACTTCACAAATAAACTCAAATTTTCCCCGGGATAAAATATTTCAAATAAAAGTTATAGGTATTTATGCACGTAGTTAGTTTACGAAATTTAAAGAAAATTGTTATAGTTTTTTTCGGAAAGAATCGCAAAAAAAAAAAACTGAAAACACATTCAGTAAAATTGCACTTTCAGGTTGATGGATTTTTGGCAGGAAACCTTTGTTAAATTTTGGCCGAAAAAAAAAAATAAATAGAAACTCTTTTAGATATATTAATTACAAGTTTAAAATCTTATCTATTTTGTTATTACAAAATACTAAGTTTCATTGAACACTGTTTTATAAAATCCTCGATTTAATAAATAAATATGGCAACACCAGGACTCAAAAAAAAAAAAAAAAAACAACCAAAAAAAACACAAAAGAAATTTGGAAAGTTCAAACTTGGTATTTCGTTTGATTGATTCAAAAGATCCCCTCATAGAAGCTTTTGATCAAAATCAAATTGAGCGATATTTTTTTTTGTTACAGTGCTTCGTGATTTCTACGATAACGGTCTAACGATTTTTTTTTTTTTTTAAATCGATGATTTACTTATAGATCTGATATCTTTAACTTTTTTTTTTTTTTTTAGACAGTTTTTTTAAGAAAAAATAATTTCCAAAAATTATTTTACGGGAAGCTATGTGAGAATGGGGCTTTCTAAAATCTGTTCAGTAATTTCTATGATCATATGCCTTCCCCCCCCACCACCATGGACACAAAAATATGTACGCACTATAGACTGAAAGAAACTATAATTAAATTTAAATTCGGAGATGTGTAAAAATTTTTTTGTAAGATTAATATATTTTCTTAGTCCTATAGTTAGGAAATTCGTGTTTTTAGGTACTCTGAATAAAACGACAAAAAAAAACAAAAAAAAAAAAAAATGTGGTTTCCAGAGCTTGATATTTTATGTTTCATGAACAGAATGTTTAAAAAAAATTTACATTTCATATAGGAATATTAAGAAAAAATCGGGATGAATATTTCTATTATTAGTTATATATTCTCTTATGCAAATAATGTCCCCTAAATATGTCCTCGAGAAAACTCATTGGTGTAGTTTGAAATTTCCAAGTTTTCCTTGTAGGAAAAATCTCCGTTTCTACATATTGCACAGCTTTTCAATCTATATAAGAATAAAGAAATCTTTTATTAAGAGTAAATTGAAGAAAATTTGCGATAAAAAAAGTTTAAGATAATATAGTGTAAAAAAGGTCGTGTTATTTATTTATTTTCCCACCAGATTTAAATCCCACAGTTTTGATGACAAAAGATATGAGCAAAAAATTTTTTTGTTCCAGTGTTTCGTCGCAGAAAGACTTCTAAAATCAAAAACACATAGCCTACTTTTGAACTGCATTTATAAAAGTATGGAAATTGTGGATCAGATTATAAAAAGACTATAAATATTAAAAAATAAATACGCGATATAAATATAGTGGACAATCAAAATCACGTATTAAATAAATAAGATGTAAATTAAGTCTTATTAAAGTTATTGTCTATAAATTATTTTCAATTCGCATGTAAATATTAAGAAAAAAAACAAACAAACATATGTTAAATAAACTATGAAATCAGCTGATTTTGGAACATGTGGTTAAATAACAAAAGACAACATGTAAGGATATGTAAATATATTATGATAGAATTCCTGTAACTGTGGATATGATTTTATGTATTTACATGCGTTATATTTATGATATAATGCCATATATTCACAGATACGTATAAAAAGGCATTATGTATTGCAATAATCTTAGAATTGGTTAATCGTTTCTGAACTAAATGGTTACTAGTACCTCTAAAATAAATGTTATTAATAAAAGTTACTGACCATTAAAGACGTCGCTGACGACGATATATGTTGCCGATTAGTGTTGTTGTTGTTGTTGATGATGATGTTGATGACGATAGTGCTTGACGGCACACAGCGGGGACAAGTGGTTATTTGGTATTGGTGTGTATGTGTAAGAGTGTGTGTGTGTGAGAGAGTGTTTGTGTGTGTATGTGTGTGTGTGTGTGTGGTGGGGTATTTGGGGGGTCGTTGGCAAAGAGACAGACAGAGAGACGTGCGGCAGCAGCGATCTAAACGATCCTGTACAGTGGCACCCTTACTATAGCAGTACCACAGTTAGTTCGTCGTTCTTGTTGGCAAGCTTTACCACCACCACCCGGTTACATAGCCACCACCACTTCAAACACTACCTTGCCTATATTTACGCATGCGTAGTAAATTCTATTCTAAAAACCCGTCTCTCTATCTCATTCTATGTGAGCCCTCCCAAAAACCACCCACTACTAATAACCCCTCCACCAGCTCGCTGTGTCTCGTTGAACGCACCTACAACACCCCATATAAGCGCGCACCTATATTCAAGCATGAACACCCTTGTTTATTCATCCTCTCTCACTCTTCCACATTACTCCCACTCTCAGTAATTTCGCGTGTGTAACCATTTTCACACGAGCGTAAATATATAACGATTTCACCCGGTTAAACAAAAATAAATATCCAATAGATAATTTGAAAATTGTGGAATAAACTTGCAAAATATAGTTTTAGTAAATTCATATTCAGTTTGTAACGCGGTAGTGGTTTCCACAATGGTTATGAATCTATTTTTTATATTATAAAGAAATTTGGTGAGGATCGGTCAAGAAAGAAATATTCAGCTATGCCAACGTTTCGACAGAGTTTCCTGTTTTTAGCAAGGCTTTTATATATATAGTCGTAAAGATGTGGAGAAAGAATTTTTGAACATAGACATTTGTTACATCGTAGAAACATAAAAAAGTACTCGTTACTTGAATCAAATCATCTACAGAAATGATTTGGCAAAGAAGTGAAAGGGATTTGTGGAATTTTTTAGGGGTGGTGTAGGTGAAAAGGAATTCTAGAGGGTCATGTTTTGAAAAAAAAACCGTTATACAGTGCGCACAAATTATTGGTATCATTACAAAAATTAACAGAAAATTTATTTCTTTTCATATATTTTGAAAATTTCTTTCTTTCTTGACTGGTCCTCACCAAATTTCTTCATAACATAATTCAAATACTTTAATATTTATTATAATACTTTAATATTATGATACACTTTTAATTGAATTTGTACTTGAAATACATTTTTTGAGGTCATTTGAGTACGATTAAAAATTATTTTAGCGATATCTCTCTCTCTCTCTCTCTCATTATATATATATTTAATTCATTATTACATATATTTACTTATTCTGAATTACATATTTTTAATTCATTCTTGCCTGAAGATTAAAAAAAGGAAGGCACATCTCCATTGGTTGAGACGATTGTATCCCTTGGATGAGTCTTTTATCCATTCAAGTGATATAATTTAGATGAATTTTATATAATGAGACTATTTATAATAGGTTTCAGAAGGAGAGAAAATAGGTTGTATAGATAAATAAACCAGAAGTATGGGTGATTACTATATAATCGAAAAGTAACACAAGCTGCCTGGGCTTTTACACTAAAATGTATAAAATAGTAGTGAGAGGTAAAGAGAAAGGTTGATGACGCGTTATGACTGCTGTATGAACTCTGCTGCAAGACTGTCGGTAGACTCCCTCCTATGGCTGGCACAGCTGTATTTAAATAGTTTCTCCCACTCTAGTCGGGCCTAAACTCGTGAGTGAGACTGTCTCTCTCTCCCTCTCTGCTTTAGCTCCCTCTCTTCGGATCCTATTACACCTAAACTAGTGAGTGAGACTGTCTCTTCTCTCTGCTTTGGATCCCTCTCTTCGGATCCCATTACACCTAAACTAGTGAGTGGGACTATCGCTCTCTCTCTCTCTCTTTCTCTGCTTTGGATCTCTCTCTTCGGATCCTATTACACCTAAACTAGTGAGTGAGACTGTCGCTCTCTCTCTCTCTCTCTCTCTGCTTTGGATCTCTCTCTTCGGATCCTATTACACCTAAACTAGTTAGTGGGACTGTCGCTCTCTCTTTGCTTTGGATCTCTCTCTCTTCGGATCTATTACACCTAAACTAGTGAGTGATACTGTCTCTTCTCTCTGCTTTGGATCCCTCTCTTCGGATCCTATTACACTATTAATGATTAAAAAATGATTTAAGATCATTATTATACTAATGACTGAAATTGAATCTTCTTTTTTAAAATTATTGTTTTTTGTTAATAGCTTTCCAGTAATTTATTGACTAAATCAGAAGTTGTTTAATTATCAGATATTGACACGTTATGATTGCTGTATGAACTCTGCTGCAAGACTGTCGGTATGTGACTAATTTTAAATATATTAGATAACCAAAAGACAGGTTATATTAAATCCTACTGTGTTTCTTTGCTGTATTAATCTAAATTGCCTGAATTGATGAGGAAATTAATGTAAAAACATATTTTATACATAATCTACACTGAGTAGATTAAAAGGTGAATCTGCACCATTAAAAAGCTTTTAATTTATAATAAACGTGAGATAAATACTGTAAAATTTATTTACACCTTTATATCGCCGTTAAAGCTCTAATTTTGGCATTTACATATATACGAGTATGTATATTCAGATTTAGGTAGTATTTAGTATTTAGTAAACCTTTTAAAGTAATTTTTTGATTTTTTTTTTTTTTGGCAATATATTTCTTTATATTTTTATCATGGTTTTTCTTTATTAAAATTTTTTTTTTCATTCTTGTATATTTAATCATGAAGCTAGAAAAATAATTATTAAATTCCTGCCATAGATAATTATGTCCGATTTTTTTTTTTTTAAATAATTTAATGTTAGTGAAGATATTAGTGACAAAATAAGTTACAAGTTGAAACTAGTAATATTTAAATAATAAAAAAAAAAAATAGTTAACTACATTGCCAATATTTCGGCGATTTATTTTGGTGATATCTTTAGAGTTAGAGAAGAATTTTTAATTAAATATATTTAGAGGGATGACAATATTACATACGGATGTTTTTAGTTCTCTTTCAATCGGTAGAAAATAATGACGCTTCCACGTTAAGATCAGTGAAGTGTCTGGAACAAGTAACCCAAGTGCCCACCCAAGTTTTTCTTAGCTTTTGGGGTTACTACTGCAGAAAACGTCCAAAGTTGACGTATAATACATTCTGGTGGCATCGATGAGATTTTGAGAGTTGAAAGAAATTAATAAACTAAAATTATAGACTAATTAATGCACTACAATCAAATAAGTATAAATTAATGACTGATGATTTATTTTGTGAACTGTAAAGTAAAGAAAGCAGATAGGAATCGAAATTGATAACCAATTAGATAACTTAATTAATTCCTTTTAATTTTATAATTGGGTTAGTAGGTTAGTAATAGTACAATGAAATATTTACAATGTGAATAAATAATGACGCGTAAGAGGCTGGGCCGTTGTTTGGATCCACCGGATGTCGAGTGAAGTGGTAACCACGATGTTGTAGTCCGTCGAGTAGCAGGAAAACGCTTCTTTTCTACTGAAGAAAATTTGGAAAATGATGGCCTTGTCACTTGGAGGTAAGGCTGTAAATGATTCAACGAAAATCTTCGTCAAGGTCGTGTTTTGAAGACCTGTATAGAAATTTGTGGCTACAAAAATTGACGCTTGTCTGGTCAGACTACAGACGTACTACTGTAGCAATGGCACAGTAGCCCTGTGTGTAGGTGTATTGGTGGGGCGGTCAAGAGGCTGATTGGCTGCCGACTCGTCACCTGATGATTTGTGTGTTATGCCGGCAGTAGCATCCCTTGGTACATAGGCGTTGACGCTCGCTAATGAGAGTGGACGCATTTAAAATAAATAATTCAAAAGAAATATACTTAATAAATAACTCAAATAAAATAAAATAGTTTACCAACATATTCATAAACAATGACTTATTTAACGTAAGGATAGACTTATAGAAAAAGGTTAAGAGAACGAGAGACAAAAGCGGTGGTTGTGGGTGTTGTTACTTGGTCAGCTCAGAGGGTGAGATAAACCTCGTATAGGCTGGTCATAGAATTATCTATCAACTCCAGACATTTTCTGGAGTACGATATCTGTTCCCCAAATACTTGACTAGCCTAGCGTGCAAGCAGCGGCAGTAGCGTTATCTTGCGGATTGAAAGGGTACTAGAGTTTATCATGTGTTATAGCGTCTCAATGTGAGAGCCACGAGCATATACGAATATAATAAAATATTATTTCAAATTCCATTAAATATATTATAATTAAATAAGAAATTAGGAAACAAAAGATACAGACCTATTGGACATCGTTTATATAAAGTTATCTTTGTTCGAATGTACATAATGTTCGAGTTAGAATTTTGTTCAAGTAAGAATTGGAAAAATAGTTGGTAGCCTCTGAGTTTATCTTTTGCTATTAAAGACAATGTATGGATTTCAACAGGAACAACACGCACATGCAACATTGAGTGTTAATTTGGTATCTACTATAAAGGAAAAAGGAATTTTTATTGTCTTAGATTTCTCCGATTGGGTCAACGTAGAAAATTCTGCCAAAGTATCGGTGATTTGTTTCTTCAGAACTAGAGAATTTCAAAAAAATACAGGTTTTTACATGTGAACAGAAACATAATCACATATTTTCACCATATTTTTACTTTTGACGCCATCTTTGTTTGTATACTTCACGCACAAATGCTAATGTGATGGCATATAATATACGGCAGTGGATCTCACAGTTTTTCTCACTACTCCCAAAATCTCCTGAAATGGAGTTTGCCCGAATAAATATTTAGTACATTATTTTATATAGCAGAATATATCGAATAATAGATATCTTCTTCTCGATTTTCGTAAGATGGAATTTCAATTTTCCAGATATTCTGATCACAAAACACACCGGTTACTAGAAAATCAATTTTTTTCTTATTCATAGCTTTTTAGTTTTTTCTTTTTAGCTCATTAGCTTAGACATACCAAGAAAATATTTTTAATCTTTCAAAAAAAATTGGACACAATTCAGAATTTAAATTTAATTCATAGCTTTTTTCAGTTGCAGTGCAGAGCGTTCGATCGTCGCATTTATCGATTTTGATCGAGAAAATGAACTTATATGAAAATAAAGAAGTGTTTATTACGAGGCGTGTCGTATTTTAGGCGAGCTTTATATCTCAATTGCCGTTATGATGTCGTAGACGAAAAATATTTAACACAAAATTAGCCAATCCAAATATAAAAAAAAAAAGTTCCATCTGCCCCTCTCTGCTCACTCTAATCCTTTAGTAAGTCAGCTAAGTTCCTCTACCCTTCCAGATAATCCACCTAGACGATTGAAACGCTTCTGGCCTCGAGACTCTCTAATCAGTAACCAAAATAATAAAGTGCCATATGTTTCTTCTTATGGTGTCTCATCGCTGTGTGTGTTCTCTACACTAGTGATTCCAGGTGATTTGTATGATCTTTCCCCCCACGTTTACTATTGTATTTATATTGTAACGTAGCCAGTGGTGCCATCTAGGAGAGGAAGTAGGAACCTCAAGTCCTCTTAGTGGCCGCTAGGAAGCGCTGGTGACGCCCTCTAGTTCTTTGTAGAAGAATCGAGGAAGTTCTAGAAGATTCTCCACCGGTATAAATAGTGGGATCGCAGAGAGTTGGCAGAGTTTTCCAGTTACAAACGAAGTGTATGTTTGTGGAAAGTGTATCAAAAGTGAACAAAGTGAACTTTTGTTGTTTAAACTGTGAATTAATTATTATTAAGTGTTGTATTTTGTAATTTATTGTGTATTACAATAAATTGTTGTTTTCTTTATTGAAGTTTAGAGCATTTTATCTATACGAGCCCACTTAAAACTAGTAGCAGTAGCACTAGTTTAGAGGGAAAAACGTTAAAATATACAGATGTAAATTACTGAAAAAAAAAAATTAACAAATGAAATAAAATCCTAGGAGTGCCGGCACAATCGAACCGAACCCCAAGCCCCAAGTAGTCCGACTAAGACAAAAATTACATTTATTTGCCTTTTTTTTCTTCAGATAGTATCAATTTATTTTAGTCGGTAGTTTAGAATTAAATATGTTCTAATCACAAATTAGCCGATTCTTTCATTAAAAAATGTATAATAAGAGAATGTTATTACATTAGTTTTTTTCTTTTTTTTTTTAAACCCAAACTTTTCTCCAACATTGCCATATATAAATTAGAAATGGATAAAGTTGGCAGAAAGCCTACTACATTAAAAACCGCTAATTTCACATGTTTTTTAAAAAAACCTAATTTAGTAAAGGGGAAAGTTAGCTGTAATGGGTTAGATAACTACTTGGGACATTAAAAGATATCCATGGATAAGTTCTGTATGGATATTTTTGGAAAAATAGTACTCCATTTTAATCTCAAGAATTCACATATAGGTAAATTATTTTTCCGTCTCATTATGTATTATATATTTATTAGCCGTTACTCAGATGGCTCTAGGCAGGAAGGGACAGGCCTGTCAGGAGCGGGAGCATAGTTGCAGGAGTTGGATAGATGGAGTTCGGTGGCCTTGGGTGGTTTGGCCACTGTCTCCAGTCCGAGTTGGTGGCATCATTGAATGCTGCCGCCTTGTGGGGAAGTGACAGGGAGAGATCAAAGAGGTGCGATTTTCTCTGATAGTCAGGCCGCACTGAGGGCTTTGAGTAAGCCAAAACTGGAGCTCAAAACTAGTGGGAGAATGTAGGAGAAGGCTTAATGCTTTGGCTCGGAGGGGTAAGTGCGTCTCTATTGGATACCCGGACATGCGGGAATAGAGGGCAATGAGAGGGCGGATCAGTTGGCTAGGGAGGGATCATCATTACCATTTTGTGGTCCTGAACCAGCCCTTGCCGTCACAAAGAAGTTTCGTGACAAACAGATTAGTCTTTGAGAGTTGAGGTCTTGGAGAAATGCTGGGGGGGGGGCACGCAGGGATGCCTCCAAGCTAAAAGATTTATAAAAGTTAATAAGCAGGGAATTTCGGAGTATCTCCTGTTCCTCAGTAGGACAGGTCTGAAGACCTTGGTGGGGGTAGTGACTGGACACACTTGGATGTCTAGTCACTTGTTTAACATATGGAGGACATCTAGTCCCACTTGGCAGAATTGCGACGACACAGTCCGGGAAACGGTGTATCACTATTTATGTCAGTGTACCCATTTCGTTGGTACAAGGTTTCGCGTATATAGGAGGGCACCACTCTCGCAGGATTGCCTGGGCGAGTTGGAGTTTAAGGATATCTTGGGATATTATAGATTGACCGGTAAGCTACCGGGGGAGATTAACTAAGGGGATGATATGAGGGGCATCGGGGGGATAAAAGCCACATAGCTTAGGTCCCACGCCATCAGGCACCCGGCATAATAATAATAATAATAATAATATTAGCAACAATAACATACCTTTAGTATTAATACTCAAATATTAAATCTTATCTAATATATAATTTGCAAAGAGAAAATGAAAAAAAAAAAACAGTTGTGGAAAATTCTTTCGATATTTATTTTAATGCTAAAGGAAAAAGGAAAAAAAATCACTTGATACTTTCTTTTACATAGAGGTATCAATGGACGTAGCCTTTACATTATTAGATGTAAAACCGGATTTTGCCTGAAACAAATCTCTAGCTTACCTGGCCTGATTTATTCCACACGAATAACAAGGGATTGTAAAGAGATTACCCCAAGAGGAAGTAGATCTTAGTATTTCTCTTCGCTCAAAAACCACTAATATTCTTCTTCTTTATATATATATATATATTTATTCTCTAAAGAAGAGTCGGTATTTTTTTCTTTTTTTTTATAAGATTTGAAAAATTATTGGATTATTTGTAGATTTATGAAAAAGATCTGGAAGTTTTTTTTTTCTTCAATTATTTACAGACCAATAGCTGAAATATTGCGTCACCATCTCTGTAAGAAATATTTTCTAAGAGTTCTGTATTTCCTTAATAAAAAAATTATGGTAGTTGAAATGTATTTGGTGCGCTGCTGTTTAGTTGTAGTGGTAGCTTGTGTAGCACGAGTGGTTTAGTAAAAGGATTTGTGTTTTTAAGTTTTAAGAGAGAGAAGTAATAAGAATAATTAAGAAAACACTGGTAGATTAAATTAAATATATTCTTTAAGGATATTTAATGTTATTCAATAACACAGGCAATATGCTTATTAATTTACTGAAATTACTTGGAATAAACTCTCATGTTTTATCTTATAACTGGCACTGTCCTGATGTGTTCTGGTGAATGTCCAGCTCAGACTATTCTTGAAGGAATGTCCTCTCTTCATAGTTCAAATCCTTTCAAACAATGCTGGTATGTCTGCAGGGAGTTTTATTGTTTTACCCTAACTGTTTCTTGTCCTTTGTCTCTTGGTTTGCATTGACCTAGATTGTAGTACCTGGCTATATCCCCATCATTAAAATACACTATTTGAACTAGCTAATTTTCACAAAATTATTTTACTAAACTATTTCCAAAATTATTATTTTTCCATTTCGTTCTTTCACTACATAGTACAACTCCACCAAAAAAATATTCACCTTAAAATATCATAGATTAAAAAACAGATATTTCTGAAAGTAACAAAACCTGGCTAAGCTTGAATTACATTATAAAGGCGGATGGTTATAACAACTGTTTACCTCACAGTGTCATTTGTTCTCAGCTAGTAACATTAAGCTTTTGATTAAAAAAAATGGTCAAATAAAAGTTAAAGATTTCTATCTGTAGAATGATCATTCCAAGTTTCAAGAAATCGTAGCTTTCCCCTCCCCCTCAAAAAAAAAAAATCTCAAAAACCAATTTTGTAATTTACACTTAAGGTTAATTAATTTTCTTCAAATTCGGAATTCAAACAAATCTTTAAATGTAACTTCTTATTATTATTGGGTGTCCGAAGGAACGAAGCAATATGGCTTCTATTCCTCTAAACAGCAATTCCAAAAGAAGCCTTCCCTGGCAATCTACCTATCTGATTGCAATACCTTGATCTCCTTAAGCTCCAAAGTCCCCCAAGCATTTCCTTGAGAGTGTTGCCCTCTCAGTATTTGCAAACGGGGACACTGTCCTAAGTAATGATCCTCTTTTTTCTATGGGCCCATTGTCACAATTCTGACAGAAAGGACTAGTCTATTTTGTGACTGGCCATTCAAGCGCAGCAAGTCAACCTTACACCTACCAGCTTTATTAATTGTATGTTACTCTCCTTCTTTTTCTTTAATGGCGCTACAACTCGTGAAGAGTCTTGGCCTCCTCAAGACATGCCCGCCAGGCGACTCGTTTCTGCGCAGCCGCCCTCCAATTGCGGAATTCAAGCCTCCTGCCAAACAATTCAGCCATCGCAGCCTTGGTCTGTCTACCCGCCTGGGACCTTGTATAATTCCCTCCAAAGTTTTCCTCGGGATTTCTCCCGCAGATATCCTCGCCATGTGCCCCGCCTTCCGCAGTCATCCATGTTTTATGACCTTAGAAATATCCGGCTCCTTAAACAAAGCGTAAACTTCTCGATTATGCCTAATTCTCCAGTTCTGCCATTCGTATAGAACCATAGATTCTACGAAGCATCTTCCGTTTAAATAACGCCAGGGCTCGTTCATCTGTTTTAATCATGGTCCACGCTTCGGAGCCGTAAATCAGCCCTGGCCGAATGAGCGTCTTGCACAGCTGTGGCTTTGCGCTACGAGAATGAGTTTACTTTTCAAGTGTTTTGCTAGGCCGAAATAAACTTGTTTGCGGCCATAATCTTTTTTTTAAATTTCTGTGCTCCCCTGATTTTCGCTGTTTTCCAAAAATCCAAGATAGGTATATTCATTAACCCCCTCAAACCTACAATTCGCGATCGTCAGATGCTGCTCTTGGGTAGAAGGTCCACATCCCGTGCGCATATACTTGGTCTTTGCTTCATTAACAACCAGGCCTAGCCTGCTGCTTCAAGCCCATCGTTACAATTCTGACACAAAGTACTAGTCTATTTTGAGTAAATAACTAGCCATTCAAGCGTAGCAAGCCCTCCTCTATAACTTTTAGAGAGACACCTCTCTATGTCCCTCCAGTCAATTCTCAAATTCCCTTTTCCTCCATTAGCTAAATTCTCTATCGCAAAATGCCTTTGTGACAATTTCTGCTTGCTCGAGATCACAAAACAGCAATGAGGTGTTAGTAAGGCCACTGGCGCCCTCATGATATGTAGGAGGATGGCGGGAAAATCCTGGGGATGCCCCCCGAGAATCCTACGGTGGATGTACACCATGATGGTGAGACCTATCATCACCTATGGCGCGGTGGCATGGTTTAAGAAGACCAGAGAAGTATCGGTCTGGAGAACTCTTGACAAGGTACAGCGGCTCGCATGCTTATGCATGACGGGGGCTATGAGGACTTGCCCCACCGCCGGGATGGAGGTTATCCTCAATCTGTCACCTTTGCACCTAGTGGTGGAAAGGGCGGCGAAGGGGGCCCTTTTTAGGATCTCTAGGGGTGGTGCAGGAGGGGAGGGATGGCTGGGGGTTAGAGAGTTGGTATTCTCACCTTTGGGCTCCCTCATCTGGCACCTCCCTAGGGATGGTATGGTTAAGAAGTACAGCTTCACTAAAAATTTTTCGTCGAGGCTAGGCACCAAAAGCGAGTCGAGCGAGGGATCCGCTCTGTTGGGCATCAAGGGACCATGCCATTAAATGGTATACTGATGGGTCGAAGACCCTCGAGGGGTCTGGGACGTGGGTGGCTGGTCCAAGGATCAAGCACTCGGAACCCATGGGTAAATTTCCCAGCATCTTCCAGGCGGAGATATACGCTATCGGAAGATGTGTACAATTTAACCTCGATAGGGGATATAGGAACCAGGAGATTGTTATCCTTTCCGATAGTCAAGCAGCCATTAGAGCATTCAGTGCATCAGTTATCAACTCTAAAATAGTCTGGGAATGCCTAGATAAACTTAATAACCTAGGCAGGAGGAACAAAGTTTGTGCTTTGGTGGGTGCCGGGGCATGTTGGCATTGAAGGGAATGAGATGGCCGACGTCCTGGCCAAGATAGGCGCTACATATCCACTTCTAGGGCCGGAACCTTTTTGTGGGATTAGCGACCAGTGTCTGTTAGAGGAACTTAAGAAGGAAGAGGAGACGAAGGAGATCTCAACTCTGGTACTCCCTCCCCAGGTTTGCGGCAGGCCAAGATCTGCTTGGGAAATTATAACCGACGGAGATCGGAGGCCTGCATTGGATTGAGCAAGAACAAGCTCCGCGTTCTTACGGGTTTCCTCACGGGGCATTGCCGACTTAGAGGACACCTGGTGAAGCTGGGTTTGGAAAGTGATTGCTCATGCAGATTCTGTGGGGAGCTGGAGAAAACTCCATTACATCTCCTAACCGACTGCGAGGCTGCCACTCAGAGAAGGTTCAAGAACCTGGATAGCTACCAGGTGGAGGAGAGCCTGTCAGGATACTGGGATTCCTCAGGGATCTCAGACTGATGGAGGTTTTGTAGAACGGATGTTCAGCTGGGACATCGGTTCGGGTGCTGTGAGCAAGCCTGCGGCATCCAGGGGGCATAGCACAATAGACCGGAAAAGGTCGCAGTGCATTGGTCCCCGCTTCAAAAAAAAAAAAAAAATCCCTTCTCTTGATATATTTTATATTAGTTTTGTCTTCTTTTTCTGTTATTTACGTTTTATCGTTTCCTTGTTATTAATATAAAAATGATAACACCTATTTCTGCATCGATATAAGTTAAATGAGAATGAATAAATCAATCATACTTGAACAAATTTCTAAAATATCAGAGTATATCAAAACCAGTATTTCTAGTGAATAATTCAATTTCGAAATAATTAAATGACCCCAATATTATTTCATATAAAGGTAATATAAAATTATCATCATTATTTGAAAAATGGAATATTAATATCACTGATCGCAACGTTGTTTGTATTGTAATAATTTCCACCAAAAAAAAACATATCGAAAATAAAAAAATGTTTTTTTTTTTCCCCCAACTGGTAATAAAAATAGAAAGGTAGGTGATAGTTTATAATTGACTATATAGTATAGTTGGTCTATATGTTTGAACAGTCATAATAAAATTATAGTCCACGTTTTATGAACATGAAATAACACGTTCCGGTCAGAACACACTCATATATATATATACAGACACACACACACACATATATACACGGATCGTACGCATTTTAACGTACATAGAAATTTATAATTCTATATATGTATATATATATATCTCTTCTTTCATAGCAATTCTTTTTCTTATATATAACATTTATGAAGATGTATAATTTTTAATAACAGGGCTACCGTCATTATCACGATGTCGATTTTGTAATAAATTAAAAAAAAAGTTTTTTCTAGAAGTGATCATAACCAATGTAAGTAAGTGAGAGGAAATATGTAAGTTGAGGAGGAGGGGCAATCTTATGTGTGTGCTTGCATGTGTATTGTATATGCGTGTATGTGTGAAATTTTGAATATCGTTTCGGTTTATAACCAGAAGAAGGTGAAGTAGGAGAAGTAAGTGGTTAGTAACTGGCCAAAAGAAACTTGCTAGATGAAGAGAAAAAAAAGAGGCGCTGAAAGTCACGAAAACTGTGTGATAAAAAGAGATTTATTTGTTACCGCCAAGGCATTATCTCCTCGGGCTCGTGGTAAGTGTGCACGTATATTTCTTCTCTTATGTATATATAGATATATAAATATATATATACTTTTTACTCTTCTCTCGAAAAATGTTATTTTACTCTGTTACTTGTTTTTTGGAGAATCATCTTCTTGTAAAATAACGGTTTGTATACAAGTGTTACCTACATCAAACTATAATCCATAGTTTTTACTACCTGTACGATTTACTTTTTGACCAACTTAATATGTTTTCGAAAATTTTAGTCATAAAACATTTCCATCTCTCTTTTATTATTTAACTCACTCTGTCTATCTATTTTATATAATATAAATTGAAGGTTATTTGATTGTAGTTTAAATTGTAAGGCTTTCCAACTCCTACTTTTATATATATATATAGGCACTTATATGTACGTATATATACGACAAGTTCGTGCCTCAATGTTCACTATCATCTCTCTTATTTGGTTATATGCGCTTTAGATTTCCTTCTCCTTGAATTTAACATATTACTGAAATATAGTTGGTGATGGTGTATTGTTTGTGTAGTAGCTTGTGGCGTAAGCGGTTTTGTAAAGGGCTTGTGTGCATGTTTAAAGAGAAGAGAAGTAATAAGTGATAACTAAGAAAACACTGCTATAATTATCAATGTAAACAATATTTATGTTTGGCCGTTGCTAATTAAACAAGCTATAAAATTATTTGGCTGGGGCCAAAGAAGAAACTTTTTATTTTAAAAAAAAAAGTTTATTCGACGTTTCGGACACCTTTGGTGTCCTTCCTCAGGAACTGTTAAGGAAGAATGGAGAGTTCGAAAAATGAAGGAGTTCGAGTGAAGAGAAGGAAAAATTTCATTCTTCCTTAACAGTTCCTGAGGAAGCACACCAAAGGTGTACGAAACGGCGAATAAACTTTTTTAAAAAATAAAAAGTTTCTTCTTTGGCTCCAGCCAACTAATTTTATAGCTTGTTTAAATATATTATCTTTAAAGAAATTCAAATACTTTTCAATATTACAACAGTATGCTTAAAAAAAAATCAATTATTTATCTAGATTAAATGTTAAACTCTTATAACTGGCACTGAAGTTAATTGAGCGATTCCTGAGACAAGTGTTCTGGTTCAATGTCTAATTCAGACTTTGTCTGTTTGAGTGCAGAATTTAGACTCTTTAAAGAATGCTCTGCTCTAGCGGGGGTACAAAACAGTTGGCTAAGTCTTACCCTAACCGGATTCTTGTCCCTTTTGTCTCTTCAATGCACTGACCTTAATTTAATAGTATCTGACTCTAAAATACATAATTTTTTAAGATAAATTTACTATTCATTTTCCAAAATTATTTCACTTAAAATATTGTCAAAATTCACTAAACTATTTTTCCAAATTTATTTTTCCCAATTGCTACTTCCACTACATTACCTACTCACTCATGAACGTTACTTATTTATGAAAATTCAGTTTTTTATTCATAGATTCTTTATAGATTTTTTTTTACCTTACTCTTTTTTCAATTTTTGATTATTTTAAAATTTTCTTTTTTTTATTCATTTAGTATTTTATTGTAAAATCCACAGTCTTGTAGTTTCATTTATTATTTATTATATAAAATTCAAGTTAATAGTAAATATGTCATAAAGTAGATAAGAAACCACTTCTTAAGTTGTCTATATCTCTTTCTCTTTTTTAGGCACTGATGATGATTATGTACTTATAGTCGAAACTTTGGCAACAAAAAAAAACTGATTTAATTTTATGTTTAAAATGATTATGACAAATCCAGATAATAAATTCGCTGAATTAATTTAATTATTTTTGTTGTTATTGTTTTCATTCTCTTATAAAATTTTCGAAATTACTTATTATCGAAATTTCATGTTTGTTAAATATGATAACAGTGTGTGTGTGTGTGTGTGTATGTGTATGTGAACAAAATATCTCAAGCAAAAAATCTAGGAAGCTCAGATTTTTTCATTGACCACACCTTAACTGTTTAAATCTGTCAAATGGAAAACATCGCTTCAATGAATGTTCTTACTACAGTTATTGTCAGAAATGACACTTATTCGTGATCATACAGAAAAAATTTCGAATAATAACATATTTCATATTTTTTTCATTTTTCTTTGAAGCATTTTTTCCGGAAATTCAGGTGGATTTTGGGGAGAGCAGCGATAGATAATTGATTTCCACCTGTTCTTTATTTCGAATCTTTTGAATGAACTTGCAAACTAGTACTAGCGACCTGATCAAGCTGAACCTTCTGCACACTGGACAAGTTTCTTATCAGCCACCTGTTTGAATCAGTTTGGTACACCAAATTTGGTAAGCTGACAGTAGATATTGATTACATTACATTCATGTAAATCGCTTAAAATATAAGTAATGAAGAACAAACTAAATCAATTTATAAAAGTCATTTATGTATATATATATATATATTATATATAAATAATTACTTGCTGCCAAAGTTAAGGGAAGCATCCGTCTAAAATAGGTGAAGGATTAAAAATATAGATATATTTGGATTATATTTTTTTTTCTTACGCCTCGATCATGGCCTCCTCAGCCAATCAGTCAATCTCTAGCAGCCCAATATAAAGTGCAAGTATATAAAATTTGTATATAAAATGCCATTTCTTGTATATTTTGGCGCCAGATCTCGCAGTATTATTATACTCGATGGCTAAGATCATCTAACAGTGACTCCTTGACAATTCTACATGAGTGCAAGATAACAGCTTGCTGCATCAGAGTATTACCGCAAGCTCTTCTCGGATTCCAGCTTGCGCAGTCCATCAAACAGCAACTTCGGCTCGAATATCAGAGAGCACCGACGGTATGATTTCAACGGCCGCCACACCAGTCCATATGGAAGTGAACACACAAATCTTAGCGGCAAGTGGTCAATACTTCGCCAGTTTTTCAACCTGCGATGTGACAAGATTGGTGGCATCTGGTGCTGCAATGACTCAGATTCTTATCGAACCATACTATGATGTCTGTGATCGAAGCAACAGCGTGATCCGTGAGGACAAATTTGTCCCAATATATGTATTGTCGATTGTCCTATCGCCGCTTCTGGTTATATTTTATTTAATGTTATTTTTTTATTATTATATTACTCATGATTATTATAACTTTTTCCATGAGTACTTCTTATTTTGACGTAACCCAAGGACGAATGTGTGATAGCATTAACAGGGGGGAGCTTGGAACTGGTTACTCTAAGACTAAAACCTTTCTCAAAATCAAGCTGTACAACTTTCTGCATCACGCCAGTCTTGCAGCTGAAGTTTTTCTTTTACTTGCCAATCCGTTAATTGCAAGAAACGATAACATGAACATTCTTTCAACTCAATAGCAAAGGTTTTGGTATTTCCGTATTTTGTCGGCCACCATTTAAATCTGGTATGATACACTCGTTTGACTTTCTTTTCAGTACGGTCAGACAATCAGTTGGTACAATTGTAATTAACAAATTTTTATCAACCGGAATTTTCCACTCAAATCTTTATCAGCTAAATATTACATATAAATTGTGGGGATTATACTTATTAGTTTTGGAGATAAGGATTATCTGAATATGACTGCAGTCTGGTAGCACTCTCTGTCAAACTCCAACAAAACTTTAACGGCTGTAAAAGTTAAATCTAATTCATAGATTCCCCAGGACCTTTTAAAATAAATTGTAATAAAAAAAAAAATGTGTCCAATAAAAAACAGTTTTATTTGGTGCAGTTAGCTTTCCAAGTTTAATAAACAGGATTGGAGCCATTTTCGAGAAAATTTCGAAAATTTTTAAGTTGTAGAATCGTAATCAATTTGAATACAGAAATGTTTCCAATAAAAAGATTGTGAATGTAGTTAGGGTGCGAAATTTAAAGAAATTCATTACAGAAAATCGTATGAAATTGGAAAAAATCATTCTGTAAAATCGCTTTTTCGGTCGGTTACTAGCTTTTGCTCGGATCGCGATGGTCGCATCTAAATAGAATGTCAGGTTTGAGTTTCCGGCGGTTGTTCCTTTTTTGAGATATTGTACTCAAAAGCACACAAGCACACATACACTTACATTCTTTTTTTCTACAAAATTTACAGCTTTAGAGAAAGTGTTTGTTAAAAAAAATTTTTTTATAATGAATTTAACCAATTTTTGAATTTATTAGCATGTACGTTAGTCAAACCGTATACTTATATATGTCTGATGTTTGCATATTCAAAAAAGGGGAGAAAATACTTAGATAGGGGGAGGAGTTGATTTTTGCATGAATGCAGTTTGTCATGGATATATATCATGAAGGATGCTGATCCATAACTCATACATAACGAGATTGGACTGGCACAGGCTGGTAATGTGCGAGTCCAGCCCCCAGGCAGTGCATGCTTCCTCCACTCTGAAACACGACATACTAAATTCTCTCCTACATGTTCCTATTTTACAAATCATCTGAAAATGCAACTTGTTTTCATTCAAAAAAAAAAAAAAAATGGATATCACCGTAATTATTTTAATATTAGGTTTCTGGAATAAATAATTGTATGATATTCTTGTTAAATTATAAAATAAGAGGTGGTGAAACTTTCGTTTACTTAAAAATGAATTGCGACAATAAAAATTAATTTATACTTTCGCCAAAATTTTCAATTATATTCGCTAAAATTAAAATGGAAAACGTATAATAATTTCCATAATACGTACTAGTTATTTTTAAAAAAATATTTCCAAAAAATTAAAAACATAACAAAATATCTGATGAGAAAATGTTACAAAACTTTCTGTTACTCCTATTTTCTTTAAAAATAGAGTTTTTACTCAATAATTTAGTTAGCTTCAATTTTGTATAGCTACAGGAATTAGGCTAATATAAATGGCACTTTAGTGGGTAGTATGATGTCTCGTCTCCTCTAGAACCACTTAAAATCAATTTGTATTAATTAAATAAGTAGTCACTATACTAAAAATAAATAAACGATGGTATAGTTACTAAAAAAAAATCGCGTTAACTTAAAAAAATAAAAAAAAAACAAACAAGAAATTTGCACTTTTGGTCAACTCGGAATTTTAGCAAATATTAATTTACTTTCTTATTAAATTATATAGTGTAGTATAACAAAAATTATACTATATAAAGAAGTTTAACATCATCTCTTCTTTACCAGCATCTATCTAAAATCTGTTTTGTAGAAAAATACTTTAGACAAAAGTGACAGGTCTGGTTTTGAGTAATTCATATGCTAAATTTAAAGAAATCTAATGCGTGTTATTATCGAAAAAATTGCATAAAGCTGAATAGGATAAGGTGGGGCTTGTTGTTACAGGGGCATGTTGTTGTAGTGTAATTTTTTTTCAAAATTAGCTGCGAGAAGCACTTCCTAAGTGGTCAAAGTTGAATGATATGCGAGTGCTGTTTGTTTATAACCAATTATTATTATTATTAATAACCTTTATTTGATAAGTATAATAAATACAATATATACAAAAGTAGTAAAGACAAAAGGTAAACAGCATGGCAAATGCCGTCTGCTGGAGTTGCTGCTTATAGAAATAATTCAGTTAAATAAATTACTTAGAGATTTATATGAGTGATGTAAATAGATTAATATAACAAAAAGAAAGGCAAAACTAAATAACATCTTTTTGATGCTAACTACATATATACTTTAGCAATACTTTATAAAGCTAACATATATAGATAACAGTTTAAACAGTTCGGTCATACAGCAAAAACAAGGAAAAACGAAAACTGAGCTTGTAAAATAATCAGAATTATTAAAAAGAAAAGGAAAAGTAAGAAATCACTGAAATAGTAAAATTACATTGCTGACAATAAATTAAAAAAAATAATAATAAAAAGTTGTTACATTGCTGTCAGTTCTGTGCTAAATTAGGTAAATATAAGCACTAAATAAAATTAAGAGTTGAGAAGTTTTAGTCTATAATTCCAGGCCAGTTTGGTAAAGGTAATAAGAGGTCTACACTCCGAAGAAGAGAGATAATGAACAATGTGACGACTAGTTAAGGCAGATTTCCCCAAATACCGAGATCGGAGTTCCGTCAATGACGGACACTCGACCAGGAAGTGAAAAAGATCTTCCTGGACACACCGGGAGCAAAGAGGGCACAATTTCTGGGGGTCTATATCTTGGTTCCAAGGGACGCAACTCAATGGTAATAGTTCCCCTCTAAGTTTAAAAAGCCAACTCATATCATTTAATAATAACTTATTTTTTGCATTTTGACCAAAAAACAATCCGAATTGAGAGTTTACGTCCACCAATGTCCTATACAAAAGAAAGCGTTCAGTACCTCTGGCCCGCCTAAGAGACTCCTCCCGAAAACTATCTTTAATCTTTATGAGAATTTGTGACTGATATTCTTGCCATTTTTCACGGCTGCCTAAAGAGAAATCCACCTCAACCGAATACTTCTGAGCTAGTGCTATCCATTGTCTAAAGCAGCCCACACCATTCCTGATAAGTTCCAAAGCTACAATGCGTGAGAGACGCCACTCCGGGAGGGATACAATTTTATTACAATAATTGAAATTTAGTCTCAAAGTATACAGGAAAAGAGGATCTACTGCGGTTTCTATATGGAGCATATACGACGGAGTGCATGAGGGCAGAGAAAAGAGCTTCTTAAGGAAGTATCTTTGAAATTTTTCGAGAAGGTCAAAGTTCTGAGATCCCCAGATTTGGGCTCCAAAACAAACTATAGCTCTCGAAACTGAATTAAATACCTGATATTTCATGCTAAGTGGGATCTCCTTCTGGGAGATTTATAACCAATTCCCGCTAAGATTCTGTCACATATGGCGGCATTGTGTGTCTTTCCTCGAAATATCATAGTGAAAGCTACATTTTATTATTGAAACCGAAAACTGTAATCTGAAAACTACTAAGGTAAGGCTTTCATACTTATGCTGTTAATTCATACATCCTTAACAATAATTTCAATCCATTATAGTTGCGCTAATATTCTTTGGCCTATGTTTACGGATTAATTAGTAAAGTAGCGTCAGTGGAGTTAGTTGTTACACTTGGTTGGAACATGTTACATTATAACAACTTGCCCCACCTGCATATCTTAAATCAAATCTCTGCAATTCCTAAAAAGAAATGAAGCCAAAAACGAGAAACTTGACAATTCTAACAAAAAGAAAATTTGTTTCTCCAAAGCTGCGAACAAGAATAAAAAAAAAAAAATAATGCGCCATTATATGAATGTCAAAAATGTGCCAAAAATAATGAATAAAAAAAAAAAATTAAAGCTGTTTTTATTATTAAAATAAAAAGATAGGTAATTTGTTTATTGAACATATTTCAGTTTTATTTCCTTAAAATAAATACCCAAACATATATTTTATACATTGTAACAACTTACCTTCCACCGAAGGGCACGTTCTTACAGTATGCGCATTTTAATAATATTTGAATTATTTCAATGTTATTTCATTTTGAAAAATCTCAAAAAAATATATAATTAGTAGAAATAAATGAGACAACAAATTAATTACAATTTTCAGCAATTTTAAGTGCAACGTACAGCTATTAAAAAATGTTAACTGAACTTTGTAACAACAAGCCCCTCCCTCCCCTAAAACAAGAAATTCGCATTTCTATACCAGCAATTCTTTTCAAATTCAAATTTAGCAAAATATTGTACACAATAATATTTGACTAAAAGGGACAGTACACTGAAATAGTACTTAGGAGGGAAGTGCAAAGCCACTCCTTCTCCAGTACCCCCGGTAAAATCAATTTTACCATAAAAATATATCAACTAGAACTGATAGAACTACATGTTGTTGGATACTTAACAAAGTTTAAAGAAAATCTTTGAAGCTTTGTCGAGAAAGTCTCAGAAACTAAAAAAAAAAATTGTTATACAGTAAAGTGTTGTTACTTTCAGTTGAGGGAATTTGTCTGGATAGCTTCCTGTCGGACCCCTTGGTGATACCCAAACGGAATAACAAGTTTGAGCTCTCTGCGAATTTTTTATTTACGCTCTGCCGTTCACATTACACTACCCCACTTACGGAACAAGAGAGAGAGAGAAAGAGAGGTGTAAGTGAGCGTGAGCGTGTAAGAGAGAGAGACCAATTTCTGAAAGTCATTTTTTCACACTTAGGAGAAAATACAGAAATACTCAATTAAGTATTTCTGTGGAAAACTCAGTTTTGATAATTCGATCCGATCGCAATCCTTTTGTAGTTATTACAGAAGCGTTAAGAAAGTAGGTAATTAACCTTAAAATACATTGTTTGATGTAATATTAATGTTGCTATGGTTATACGTTAGCTCATAGCAAATAAAATAATAATTGTTGTGGTGGTTGGTTCCGCAGAGCTGGAAAGCATCAGAGACATTTTCGTGTTAGCCTGCTTCATTTTGTGGTCATCGACCGGTTTCGAGCGTACGTCCATCTTCAGGATGCGTTTTTCAGACAGTGTGACAACACAGACTTGCACAGAGCAAATCCAGTTTTACACACTGACAGCTGTTTTTAACTCTGGAGTTAACTGGAGTTAAAAACACCAGTCAGTATGTAAAACTGAATTTGCTCTGTGCAAGTCTGTGTTGTCACACTGTCTGAAAAACGCATCCTGAAGATGGGGCGAACGCCCGAAACCAGTCGATGACCACAAAATGAAGCAGGCTACCACGGAAAATATCTCTGAAAATAATAATTATTATGATCATCTGAAATGAACATATTATTATTATTACAATAAGGGAGTGTGGGGCTTGTTGTTACAAAGTTCAGGTAACATTTTTTACTTATTGTATGTTGCAACTTAAATTTGCTGAAAATTCTTAAATTTATTATCTCATTTATTTCTAGTATAATAGTAATAATAACATAATAATTATAATACTTATATTCCTAGGAGCCTCTACAGCTAACTGTCCGGTGTGGGACAGTGTTGTCTGCAACAGAGAACTCTGTCCGGAGGCCGCAGTGCACTGAGAAGGCTCCGGGCGCCAATGGACCTTAGATTGTTGACGCGCCTTAAAATAAAAAAAAAAAAATTATTGTTCTTTGAAAGTACAAAATGAAAAAAAACAAAATTGGACGAATGTGGTGATAGCATTAACAGGGGGAGCTTGGAATAATCCGTCAGCCGGGGTCGATATTACATTCAGAAATTATATAGGTATACATAAGATAAAAATAAGGAACAAAAAAATAAGTGTATAAACAAAAAGAAGAAGTAACGAACCTGAATTAGAAGGAAAAAAGAACCAAAAAAGAAATAACACAAAGTAAGACAACTTTTGAGAACTCAAAAAATTATAGGTATATACCAAAGTCATACATGTTTAGAAATTAAATTCTTGTATAAGCTGATCCCGATACGACCGGCATGGCGAGCATATTTAATTAGGGAACGGCCAGCCAGAAGATCCGTTCAATAAGGAAATAAGATGGGGTCTTGCAAAATTCTGAATATCCCAAATATAATCTCGGAGCTCAGCAAGATTGAACAGACGCCCAAGAAAGTGTACTACATCCTCAATACATCTTGAATTACAGAGGCCGCCACACTTAATCTCTTTTCGGAGCCATGGTATTGATTCAAGTAGATTAGCTCACATCTCAGCCGTTATTTCTAGTAATTAATATTTTTTTTGAGATTTTCAAAAAATGAAGTAACATTTAAAAAACTCGATTATTATTAAAATGCGCATGCTTATATTAACATCTTCGTGGAGCTTGTTGTTACAATGTATAAAATATAGTTAGGGGTTGATTTTAAGGCAATAAACTGAAATATGTTCAATAAACAAACTATCAGAATCTTTATTTTAATAATAATGCAGCTTGATTATGATCTAACAATATGTACAAACTTAAAGCTTGAATATTCATTCTCTTTCTATTCCACTGTCACTACCATCTCTAAGTTCGAGTTACAATTTTGGCATATATCTAGGGTCATTTTTAACACAGATTTTGAATAGGCCCATTTTCGCTGCATGCATTCAACCAAATTTGCTCCACCTTTGGCTGTGAATCATGGTTTCAGACATTTCAGCCAGTCCTCATCTTCTTCGCCGGGAACTTGATGAATGGCAAATTATTTTTTTATTCTTGTTAGCCTTTAGAGACACAGATTTTTTTATTTAGAATTGCCAACTTCTCGTTTTTCTTTTTTGGGCTTCATTTCTTTTAAGATCTGCCTTGATTGATTTAAGTATATGCAGTGCTGGCAAGTTGTTACACTGTAACAAACATGCTGCTCCAACCAAAGTAACAACTAACCCCACTGGCGCTATTCAATAATTAACCGTAAAACCATAGGGCAAAGAATACTAGCGCAACCATATTGGATGAAATATTGTAAGGATGTATGATTAACAGCATAAGTATGAAAAACCTTACCTTAGTAATTTTCAGATCACAGCTTTCGGTTTCAATAATAAAATGTTGCTTTCACTGTGATATTTTGAGGAAAATCACACAATGCCGCCATAGCAATAGAATCTTAGTGGAACTGGTTAAGTAAACAGCATTCGCATATCTCTCAACTTCGACCACATAGGAAAGTGCTTCTCTCAGCTGATTTTTTAAAAAATTACACTATAACAAATGCCCCTGTACACAAGCCCACCCCTCCTATTTAATTTCTTCTGAAAACTCAACATGAATAATACGGCGGTGTCGGTTTCAACTTAAGTTTGGACAAAATACGTCAAGTGGAAATACCATTTTACCTTTTATCCTTTTTTTAATGATTTTCTCAAAAAACATAAGCAACGCCTTTTCTCAAAATTTTTATGTAGTTATTAAACTTAATAGACGCCATAGATCATTTCTGTATATATGTAAAAATAATATATATATATTTTTTTTCTATAATATCACTCAATTTTTATTAAAATTTCTATTTATAGTTTTTAATAGAAACTTTTTCTAGAAGATCGTCGATTTTTTAGGGCTTTCTGAGTGAGATCTGTGATGTTAGATTTCAAATTTTATTGTATTTATTGAATGTTATTAGCGTTGCCTTTTGGACTGCAGTGTAATCACTTCAAATACTTCCTACTTGGGTTGATACATTATCCCCACCACCTCTTCATTTATATTAGGACAATTTACTTTAAAATTTCAAGTTTAGAAAAAAAAAAAATCAGTCAATTTTATAAATGTATTAAAATACAGTAAGGAAAAGTCGTGTGAATGTTTCTGACACACACACACACACACACACACACACACACTCCAATTTTTGGAAAATATATTGGCTATAGAAGTTATTACAATTCGTGGTAAAAAGAAAAATTGTTATATGAATATTTTTATACCAGATTTTTCACTTTTTTTTGGAACATGTCACCACTAACTCTGAATATTCTTTCCCTTCTATTAATAGTATAGCTCTCTCTTAGCAGAATGGATTCAAGGTTGTATCCTTCGCAGTCATGGGAAAATGTATTGTATCATGCTTAGTTTGTTTCCAAAATGTTAGAAGTAAATGATATTTTTGTTTAATTTTGTTTTTGCCTACCTTTATTGGCGATTTGTATTATTTCATGTACTCATAGCTTAACAAATGCAACACAAGAACACAAAGATTAGTTACCTAAAAAAAGTTGATTTCCTTTTTTTTGTAATCCCTTTAAATGACTACACGGAAAAAGGTTTCACATAAAAATTATAACCCTTTGTATGTTTAGTTGATATACCCTGTTTAAAGAAAATCGGAGACATTTTCGAGAAAATCGTTAAAAAAAACATTTAGTAATGTGGCACTTTTGGTTGAACGATTTTAGCGATAAGCTTATTTTCTATTCTCCTGGTAGCATTTTAACGAAATATTAGGTTGGCATCAGAGACATTTTCCGTGATAGCCTGCTTCATTTTGTGGTCATCACCCGGTTTCGGGTGTTCGCCCAACTTCAGGATGCTTTGTCAGACAGTGTGATAAGTGATAACACAGACTTGCCCAGAACAAATTCAGTTTATACACTCTGTGCATAAACTGTAATATATTGTAGTGGAATCGTTTATTGTGATTCCTGAGGTATGTAGTAGATGTCTTGAAGAGGGCGGAAGTTAGTTTAGAGATTTTTGGAAGCTAGTGCTCGAATTATTAACACGGAATTTATAAAAATAGACTGTATTTGTACAATAATTTAAACGTGAGTAATGGTAACTATTAACAAGAAATACTTAGAAATAAATAGGAGATAAATAGCTAATAATTTAGAATGATTAAAATAAATGAACTAAGATGCACAACTAAGGAAATAAGTATAAATAAAACATAGGGACGCGGAACTGCTGCTCGTATAATGATCTAGAAGACGTACTGAAGTATAATCATCGTCTCTTCCAATGGGGCGAAGTTTATATATTAGTGTTATAGCATCACTCACACCAAGACATCTGTCCTAGTGTGCGACCTTATGCGACCTTGGTTAGTTCAGTGACCAGCGATTTAGGTCAGTGGCCAGCTTATCGGTGCTTGCTTTGATGTAAAGTATTGACCCTTGGTTTTGTTTGTTTGGCCGCGGCCTTGTGTTGAAGACAGCGGCCAGCTAGGCCACTAGTTATAAATTATTCTTTCTTTTTGTTATGTGTTGTGAGGGTTTGACATTGCTATGACCTTGCCATGTCATTGCAATATAAATGTGTAGTGTACAAAAGAGTGTATAAACTGATTTACTCTGTGCAAGTCTGTGTTTATCACACTGACAAACGCATCCTAAAGATGGAAAAACGCCGGAAACCGGTCGATGACCACAAAATGAAGCAGGCTATCACGGATAATGTCTCTGATGCTTTCCAGCTCTGCGGAACCCACCACCACAACAACACTACAACAAATATTTGGCTGGAACATGCTGTAATTTTTTGTTTTTGAGATATGCTGTCCTAGTTATGTGTGTGGCTAAAAACCACTTTTTCGAGAACTCAGGGGACCTCATAACGGATATTTTCGGTTTTCGGAAAACTCCATTTCGAAAATTTGGCACGATTACAATACTTCGTCTAATAGCAGTTAGAGAAAGTAAAAATTATTGATTCAGCATAATGTTAAAACGAAATACTCAGAAATTATATGCTGGTAAAAAAGGTAAAGTTAAAGCATCTAAAATTGTATGCTTCAAAAGAACTAATTATGGTAATTAACAGTTTCAAGTGCCTTCTTATTTTATTTTCTAAGTTGAATATTTTGATTCATGAAAGTGACAGATAAAATCAGCATAGAACATTGACCTAGTAACTCAAGATTTCCTTCTTCAGTGTTTACGATTAAATCTTTTGATTCTACATGGAATACACTCAATTATTGATGAACAGATGTTTGGGTGCGCAATGGTGAACAAAACATCAAACTAATTTACCACTCTTTATACATTTATTTTAACTCTTTTATCTTGAAGAATTCCTAGTCCTGCCATCATAAATTCCGTTACAGTTTTTTTTAGGAAGGAACAGTAAAATTCTCAAAAACAAAATAAAATTATTCAAGATGAGGACCTGTAGGCGTATGCACGATTTAAGTCTCCTTGACCAATCATCGATTGAGCTATACACAATTTCCAGCGGATAATTGCGAACTGCCCTCATTAAAGTTACCTGTAGGCTGTTCAGACTGGAACTTCGTTAACACGTGGTCTGTGATAACACGCTATTCTTTCAAGAATGACCATATACTGTAGTCTAAGGTATTGAGGTCCAGACTTCCTGACAGCCAGCTCTAAAACCTTGTCCACACCGGTAGATAAAATCACACAACTCGTGTTTATGAACAAAGTTCTGTGATTGTCGACAGACAGTCGGAAACAATTTGGGTGTTCTGCAACTCTCCATAGATAAAAATCTCATGTCTATAGGTCACCCATTTCAAATGGAAAATTTGCGATTTGTTGCGCAACATTTCATAGTCTGGACGTGTCCTATAAATAGAAACTACATTAGGCTAGTGAATGAGTCCTATCAGTCGCCAGGAAACGTAGCGTGACTGCCAACCTGAGAGAAACTGGGGTGGTTTCCTGGAAATTCGTGTGGTGCTTGTCGATTTTTCCCCCAACCATCAGAAGTAAATCTTCAAAATTCCTCCCTCCAGTCCAGAATACTCCAGTCCAGAATACCATGGCATCTTCCAATCTCAATTTAACCGAGAGATTTTATTCCTCTAATAAAAACTGCCTTGTCCACCAACGTTTTCTTTTTCTGTATTTATTTTAAAAATAATAACGAAGCGGATATCAACCCAGAAGCAGCAATATCTCCAGCCATTACAAAGAATGGTTCCAATACTAACCCGAGACATTGTATATAGGTGTGGACGCGTGACTAAATCTACAAATTGTTTTGCAACTTGTTCCTAACAGCCCATGGACAATATTCCCGAATGTCTATAGACAATTGCACTATTTGGTCTACCGGTGGGGGCTTGCCTTAATAAACAGGAAAATTCAGTCTTAGCCAACGATACTAACACCAAGTTCTAAAATATTCTCTTGGTTCCGCATAAGTTTTAACACCTTTTTCATAAATACGGATATCTTGTTAGCTCACTCCCCACCATGCCATAACGGAACTGGGATGATGCCTCTTTCAACCCTAACAATCTTCTTTAGTGCTATGTACAAGTACTCTATCATTTTTGCGGCTACAATTTTCCTCTATGCTGAAATGTTTTTCATCAATAAAATTTGTGTTTATTGATGAACTTCTACTTTACTATAATATTATTAATATATTTCAGCAATTTCATGTAAAACTAAAAAATTGATGTAATTAATTGTGGCAACGCTGTCACTTTTTAGATATTGGAATTATTGTTTCTTGTGATAATAAAATCTTGGTGAATGAGTAATCGGTCAACTGCATCCATATCCCGATGTAACGGCTTTCTCCTCGAAGCTTTCGGACTTTTGCATAGGTTTAACTTTGTAAGGGATATTGAAAAAGTGGTTGAACATAGGTTTACCTAGGAGGCTAAGGCAAATGACCTCGAGGAAGGCAGCTCTATGTGGCCTCACATTGCAATTAGCAATAGACGGAGGCCTGGTTTACGGATTTTAGTAGCATAATTATTGGATTTTGATCACAGTTCAACTATTGTACATCAGGAAGTGCTATAGAATATTCTATCCACCACTCTACTCTCAAAAAACTGTGAAAACTATCTTTTGATGATGGTATATTTACTAACTGGCACATTAAAGTGTAGATTATTGGAAACATTCAAGTCTTTGTTCTGTTGCTGAAACTGTTCAACTAATTTAAACTAAGTATATAGAGGAGTGTAGATTATTGTTACAGAATAGGCTTAACGTATATATAGTGTAAACAATTATATAATAATTAACATTTTAATATTATATAAACATTTTAGTATTAATCTTATGATAATTAATAATAATTATTTAGTAACAAAGAGGAGTAAAGGCCTTTCAAGGCAGTGTTGAAAGTACAGGGGGGTTCAATATTAAGGTCGTGTTATAATAATTGGCCATTAGGCAGTCCCCTAGGGAGTGTTGCCAGTAAGTAAGCAAGCTCCCCTGTTTATACCCAAAAGACAGGGAGGGTCCGCTTGTTTTCAGTAAACCAACCCCTATATCAGAAGCTGGCCAACCTTTAATATGGAAGGTACCTGTTTAATAAAAATAAGAGATTTTTTGTTTTGTTTTGTTTCAAGAGCTTTTACATTGTCAGCATTAATATTTACTTTTAGACAAAAACTTCTTAAGAAAAAATTATTAGTTTTAAAGAAATTTGTATAATTGGTATCTTTGACCAAATATGTCAACCAGAGTATTTAATTATTATAACAGATCTAATAGTTTAAAGATTTTTGTATCCATTTTATATATACAGATACTATTTGTTGTATCATATTACTTGTTTTATATTGAATTAGAATAACTACGTCTCTCTACGTTATAAGACTATATTAGAATATCTACGTTTCTTTCTGCAATCAATTTCCTTGATAATTCTCTGAAATAGAAAAATAAAGGCTGAAGAAAAGTGCAATTTTCTTTGTCTAAAAATGATGTGTCTGCAGCTCTTATAAATGAAATTCGAATTTGTTTGCCCAGTTCTTATTTAAATCATTTTAAAGTTTTTCTTTCTTCCACGAATTTTTATGATTAATTAAATCTGTTTAGAGCACAACATGTTGAAACTGTTCAATAATTTGATAGAATAATAAATACATATAAATAATATATAAATTCATTTCATTTTCATTACATCATATTTTCTAGAAAAGGTAGATAACTTCATGTATATTATTACCAATTTCTGAAATTTAAAAATGGGGAATATTAAACTGCACTACAAAATATGTTCATTTAATGGGACTAGGTATGCAAAATTAATGTGGACCAGGTATGTTTCTAATGACATTTCATGCTGCAGCAAATTACGCTGTCCGTACAGAAAGATCTACTTAATTTATTCCTATCTATTTAATTTCAGATTTATCTGCATTTTCTATCACTCAGCACGCCATATGATACATAAGAGTCACCTCCTCAAGCTCGCCACCCTAGGGGAAATCAAGGTTGGCTTACCTTATTTCTTAGCAAATCAAGAAGGAGAAGTTAGACGAAGTTTCAACAAGTATATATAATAAGGGCTAGCTAGTTTAAATGGACAGTCTATAAAAGTTTTAACAGTCTTCAAGAAAGCATCAACAAGCAAACACTCTGCCAGTTCAGTCTGAATCATTTCTATTCTCACGCTCTAACTTTTCTATATCAGTTCCGTAAAGTCTTTATAGTGCTCTTATTCTCATCTAATATATCAGCGATTAATCACTATACTTTTCTCTTCTACATTTCTCTTTTCAATCTTATACTTAAACGATAGTTTCACTAATTGGTATTTTAATATTTACTGTATTTAATAGCAATAACAATAAAAATTAATGAATCACAAAATATCTGTTAATACTGTTTGTTAGCCAAAATGATAAAGTCCATATAATTGGTTTGTTTTTTTTTATTAAAAAATAAAATATATTGAAGAAAGAATATAAATTTACAATAAGATATAATACCTAGTTTATTCCCTTTCTTTCTTCGTCTTCTACATTTATAACAAGTAAATAAAAAATAGAAAATTATGAGTGAATGGCGATGAAGGGCGTTAAAAGCTGTCTTATTGTCTGATCTTATGGCAGTGTGCTTTCTATATATACATGAACTAGGGTCAAGTTATGGCCGCACGCCTATCTGCCAATTACTGCGATGTCTTTTCCAACCTATGATGTATTTGTTTGTACCATCAACTGAATGTCCTCTTTATTCTCTTTCTTCATTGTAACACA
>JAAEAF010001156.1:0-86051 GCA_011037195.1 Triatoma infestans | reverse complement strand
TGAACAGCATAGCTCAAAATCGAAGAACCGTAGAAAGTTGAAACTTGATATTCCATTTAGGTATCCCCATGGGATCTGACATACGTTATCTGTCAAAATTCCTCAACTGGAAGTACCACTTTACTAATTTTTTTTTTTTTTTACATTTTTGCGATTTTCTCAAAAATGGGTTCGACAATTTTCTTGAAACTTAGAATGTCAGCTACACATACAAGAAGCTACAACTTTTATTTCAAACATTTCTCTGGGAAAATTAATTTAAGGGCACTTTTGGGAGATAGGTGGGGTTAGGTTTTACTCTAAAGTGCTATCATAGTTGATTATACAATTCTTCCATCGAAACAAAATTAATTACAGATAAATAGACGGTTAAAATACAGAGGTCCAAGAAAATTAGTAAACCGGAAGTGCGCTTTTACTGAACATTTTTTGCAGTTTTTGATGAAGTCCAACGATTTTAATCAAATTCGTTACACAAACTCTAAAATTTGTTAATTACAATTTTGAAAACTGGAGATAGATTTTTTTTTTGTTTAAGTAATAATTGTCACTTATAATTATTTAAAAGTTGATCTTTGTTAGGAAATAAACATTTATCTCTCTATAGTAACGGATGGGATTAGCTAAGTGGTAGCGTGCTGGATGAAATACGGAAGTCCTGGATTGAGCCTAGGCAGCAGCTACCTTCACGGGCAATTACTCGTGACATTTAAACGGCTCACTGTCCTGCGATGGAACCCTGCCTTGGGGCTATCAGTGCCTCAGAGTAGGTATGGGGCTTCAATGATTACAAAAAAATAAATAAATAAATATATTTTCGTACTAGTTTAATGCTTGAATTATTTCGTTATCAGTGATCAAAGTTATTAATACTATCATCATGTTTTTATTCTTTAGTATAACTTTTTTATTGAACTAAAAATCCAGAATAAGAATTAATTGCAGTTTTATTATTCAATTTCAAACAGTGTTTATGTATGGGTGTGCGTGTGCGTTAAGAGAATAATTAAAAAACGAAAAGTCGCAATTTGTATAAAAATTTTAATTAATTAAGAGGTAAAGATAAAGAACTAACTATTCCAACACTGTTAATCAAAAATAAAAATATATCGTTGATTTGTAAACATTAAGTAAAAATTATAAGTTTGGTGGAAATTTATCGAATCAAAACTTTTTGAAATTGCTGTAAGAGAAAGTTGTGATGGGTCCAGTGGGGCTTTGGATATCATAGGGTTTGAATAATAAAGTTGAATAATAAATAAATAATAAAAGAAAGTTGTGTGTGTGTGTGTGTGTGTGTGTAGGTCATACCAGATTTTTTTTCTTTCTTCTCGTAATTTTAGAATGAACATAGATTCATACAAATTTCACGTTACATGCTCTCCTAATAATAAATAATTATAATTATTTCTATTATTGATGTTGATTGAATTCTTTAACAATCATTCTCTTAATAAACTACAAATAATGGTCCACAAAATTCGCATAAAATCAATCGGTTCCTTCTTCATCATCAATGATCTTCTCTTTTGTACATTTTTTAACCAAAAAAATGGCAACCATGAAAATTTGCAGACAATCCCCGACCCACATTCTTGGATAAATATTTATTGTCGTTTTGACAATGAAGAGACGAAAATCGGAAAGTGTCAATGAGGCATTTAATTCTGAACACTTCTTGCTATATAAGTCGCCATAGGAGGTTAACCAGAATATGTATGTATATCTTGTGTAGTGGACTTCAATTTAGATATGAATAAGTTACGTCAGCTTTTTAAATTAAGTAGCGAGTTCCTTTACCTGAATTACACTCTCTGGGAAAAGATACCTTGAAGTTAAGATACACTTTTGAGAAGACCTGTACAATTATTTTTGCATTTGTCCCGAATATTGCGGGAGTTTTGCCGCAGTATTTTGGGAGAAAGTACTTTAACAGCGACGTACATAATGAACTGTCTAACAAGTAATATTTTATGAAAACCTTTCAAAAAAATACTTAAAATAAGTGGCTTGGTATACTGGATATTCCTCCCGCCCATTTTTATGATTATTATTATTATTTTTGGCATCACGCCATTGTGGCATCAGCCACCACCTCTGCACAGTTCACGTCACCTAATTTCCCTCTCACTTCAAAGGTACAGGCAGGGTACAGCTCTCCATCTTTCCTCATCAGTCTCTCACAGCGCAACCAGCCATAATGTGTCCTTACATTCACCTGCTTTTTAAAAAATTACGCACTATCCTGGCGGTATCCAGGAGGCCTATTTGCTGGGCCAAGCCGACAAGTGGTATCGGATGTTTCAGGCGCCTCAATAATTGTTGCTTTAGGAATGCGGCCGTTGGAGAAAATTTTCACAGGCGTCACCCTCGACCTCTCCAGTCTGTAAATGTCCTTAAGCTCGGCCATAACTTCCTGATATTTGCTAATTTTGTGACCATAGGTGGAGTTTGTATTCCCGTCATTCGGGATCGCTATTTCCACTAATTCCGCCACTTTTTTTTTTCCTCACAATCATTAGTATATCAGCCCAGTTGTGCATGACAGCACGATCTGAGACTACAGCCTGGTCCCAGGATATCTTGACAGGACCAACCTTCAACAGCTCACTTAGCTTGTACTTGTAATATGGCACTGCTCTCTCTTAAGGCACCATACTTGAACGCCAAGGCCTGGTGATACAGCTTGGCCACATTGTTATGCCTCCTTAAGTACTCAGACCCTGCAAGAGCACCATATCCACCGGTTATATGCGGAATTTATTATTATTATAAAAGTATTTTTTGACCGTTAATGAATTTTGTAATGAAGAAATTCGTTGAGGACCGGTCAAGCAAAAAACATTCAATTATTCCAGCGTTTCGATAGAGTTTCCTTTCTTTATGAAACCTTTAGTCTAAAAAAAACATACATTGAGAAACCAATGCACAATAATATTATAAAAACAACAATAACAACTTTACAGTTGTTAAAAGTTACAATTTTAACAACAATAACCACAACAATTTTAAAATTGTTAAAAAAACAACAAGTTTACAATATTATTAATGCATTGTGGTTCCTCATTGTATTGTTTTTAGATTAAAGCCTTAATAAAGACAGGAAACTCTGTCGAAACGATGGCATAATTGAATGTTTCTTTCTTGACCGGTCCTCACCAAATTCCTTCATAACATTATTATCTGCAACCAATTAAAATTGAAAGCAAAATTTCGTTGTAATCAGTTTGCCAGTTGCTAAGATTTTCTGTCAGAAATATACGTCTGACAAAGATATGTCACGGTGATGGACCTTTATAATCTATTAGCTTTGAGACTTAAAAAAAAATGCAAACAATTTTTAAATTCTGAAATGTCTCGAATCGAAAACCAGTTATATTTGCATAACGAGAGAGATAATAACAAATCTCATTGGTAAAAATGAAAATATGAATATTTTAATAGAACAAGTTAAATTGAATGACTACTACTTTGACATTCTAGGAAGTTATTAACGGTTGATATGAAATTTTAGGGGACCCAGAGAGAGAGAGAGAATGGTCTTGCTAAAATGATGAAGCGTGTGTTGTTAAAATTTGTACTTTAATCGAGTTGATAAAGGGGTATTACTGTAGATGGCACTTGAAGCTATCTATATAGTGTAGGGGACACGTAAAACACACACATACAACGTTACTAATGTAGACACTTTGTTACCCAAGGCTGACACACCCCTTTCTTGGTCTCGTTCTCCCAGGAAGGCAGGGTTACTTATAATTGTAACTAACTCATTCCTTCTCATTTCAACCGACACACCAACCGCCGCCTACTTCACACTCTCCATACGCCCTTTTAACTATCACAGAAGACAAAACCATGTTACCATGATGGAAGGGTGTGGCTTTTTTTTTTTGGAGTGTGAGGAGTCTAACAGTTCTAATTGTTAGTCGTATCTTTCAACTTACACACACACACACACACACACAAAACCATCTTCAACAACTCTCTGCCACTTTATTATATCCCTTAACAACTAAGGAAAGGAGATTAAGGAAAGGCTTTTCCTACTAATTAAACCTGATGAAGAACCTAGAAACTACACAGATATATGACTGGTATGAAGCGTCAACCTAACACCAACCCCCCCTCCAAAACCCTCCTCTCTGTTTGGGTTAGTCAGTAGCGTGTAAAAGACATTTTACGCCCATATAATATACCCTCCTCTTATATAATGAGGTATCGTATGATTTTAATGTCATATAGGATATTTCTTAGATTCATATTTCTTTCACTTCTTTCCATTCATTCCCCGTTTCTTTTTTTCACTTATTTTCTATCATTTCTATTGTGTCACGAAAATTTATTTTTAAATTTTTTGCATTTCTGATAAGATCTGGAATTCTAACAACGTTTTTAATGTATCAGAGTCATTTCCCGTGGTAGCGTGCTTCATTTTTTGATCATCGACCGGTTTCGGGCGTTCGCCCATTTTTTTTAGGATGCGTTTGTCAGAGGTATCTGTGATTTTGTCAGAGGCGTTCATGGATTTTGTCCATGGGAAAGCCATTGGGATTTTGTCAGATGAGAAAGTACCCAAACAGAATACCTTTCTTTTTTGAAATATTTTTGCACAAACAGACCATTCACTAAAAACATTTTAACTTTCTCTTACTCCTAGTAAGAGGAAGTATTGTAATCGTGTCAAATTTTCGATATTGAGTTTTCACCGGAAATATCCGTTTTGAGGTCCCCTGGGTCCAAAAAAGAGTTTTTTAGGAAATGGTATGTGTATGTATGTATGTATATTAACAGCATAGCTCAAAAATGAAAAACCGTAGGACGTTGAAACGTGATATTCCGTTTAGGTATCACCATGGAATCTGACAGTACGTTATCTGTCAAAACTTCTTCAACCGGAATACCACTTTACTAGTTGTTTTTTTAACGTTTTTGCGATTTTCTCAAAAATGACTCCGACGATTTTCTTTAAAATTGACATATCAACTACATATACAAAGAGCTACAACTTTTAATTGAAACATTTCTCTTCGGAAAATTCATTTAAGGGCACTTGTGGGGGAGGGTTGGGGTTAGGTTTTTATCTAAAGTGCTATTTCAGTTTATTAGACAATTCTGCCTTCTTAATAATGTTAATTAGAATTAAATATGTTGTTGAAATTTCGAGTTTGAA
Organism: Triatoma infestans; assembly: GCA_011037195.1. Taxonomy (NCBI): domain Eukaryota; kingdom Metazoa; phylum Arthropoda; class Insecta; order Hemiptera; family Reduviidae; genus Triatoma; species Triatoma infestans. The sequence continues at coordinate 80,881 of JAAEAF010001156.1, read as the reverse complement.
AAAGAAAATCGGATAACCGAAGTGCGTTTATTTTAACACTTTATTAAGATTTCTTCACTTTTTCGCGATTTTCTCAAAAATGGCTCCGTCAATTTCCTTGAAACTTCTTGTATAAACTAAACATGCAAAGATCTACATCTTTTATTTTTAAACATTTCTCTGGGAAAATTCATTTAAGGGCACTTTCTGAGGAAGGGTGGGGTTACAGCTTTCTCTAAATTGCTATCATTTGTGTGTCCGTGATGACAATTCTATCCTCCAAACAAAATTAATTAGAAATAAATAGATGGCCAAAATTCCGAGTTTTAAGGAAAATAGTAAACCGGAAGTGCGCTTTTACTGAACTGTTTTTTTCCATTTTCGACGAATTTCGTTAAATTTGGTACACAAACTATATAAAATTTGTCAATTATAATTTTGAGAACAGGAGTAAGAGAAAGTTGTGTAAGTGTTTAACAACAGATTTTTTTCATACTCAGGGACCTCAAGACTTGTATTTTTGGGTAAAAACTCAATTTCGAAAATTGGTCACTATCGAACTTAAAGAATAAGTGGATGGAAAATACGATTTTTAGAAATCAATATATTCGTACAAATTAAGGATATTGCTTTTTAAATTATAAACTCTTTTAATCAAATAAACGATTCAATCAATTGAACCAATTTATTATTTTTTTTCCTCCATTTATTTATAATTGCTTGTAAATGGCATTTTGTTTGGAACTTTTCATTTAATTTTTATTTATAATTGTTCATTATCTTTACTAATTCCCCCCATTCAAGAATGGAACATTTTATTTATTTATTATTTAATTAGAAATTTTTAGATTTCAATTACCAATGTAAGTTGAAGGATTCCATTTGTGTCAAATTGATCAAAATTGTATTTTTTAAGGAAATTCAAATTTTGAGGTCTCTCGAGTTCAGTAAATACAAAATCTGACTCGAGTCTTTAAACACAATTCTAATTGATTGATTCATCCAACTTTTGTTGTAACTTGGAAGTTTTTTAGTTGACTTTGGTATTCCACTTCAATAAAATAGTTTAATTTGTAATATTTCTCCTACAAATGAATGGCCTCTTTCTGCCCCACAGTAAAACTTAAAATGCAGTTAAAAGATATCAATTTATTTTACAGAAACCTTTGAAAAATCCGTTTTTCCAAATAGATGTTTCAGATAACAAGTGATTAGTTTATATCTGTAAGGGCAAGAGAGACACAGGCCTGGCCGAGAGAAAAAAGGCCCTCTCTGTACTCTCTCACTTAAGCACGCTAGAGTGGGGAGAACCTGTATATAAGCCAGCAAGAGATCTAGACATCTATCTATCAGATTCAACCATATACTTCGCATCGTATCATATCTCTACTCCCACCTTTTATTATATAAAATTCATTACACGTCCAGTGCAGTTTGTGTAACTTATAGCTATATTATAAGAGTGTCTTCATATCTCGCTTAATTAATCAACCCAATTTCTCTCCTCATCAATTCCCATTATATATCTATGCAATTTATATTCCAAGTTTAAAGAAAAATCAATGAAAATAGGTTTTCCTAAAATATTTCTAATGAATTGTTATGGTGGTCGGTTCCGCAGAGCTGGAAAGCATCAGAGACATTTTCCATGGTAGCCTGCTTCATTTTGTGGTCATCGACCGGATTTGGGTTTTCGCCCATCTACAGGATGCGTTTGTCAGACAGTGTGATAATGATAACACATACAATTATAACATATACAATAACACAACATATACAATATATAAATTTGACACAAAGTTTGACACAAATGGAATCCTTGGAGTGTATAATTTGTATATATTTGTATAAACTGAATTTGCTCTCTGCAAGTCTGTGTTATCACATTGTCTGACAAACGCATTGTCTGAAGATGGGCGAACGCCCGAAACCGGTCAATGACCACCAAATGAAGCAGGCTACCACGGAAAATGTCTATGATACTTCTAATTGAATTTACACCCGGTTAACTGGCTTTTTCTTAAGATATGGAATTCCATATGGATCTTATTAGTAATGTAGATAGTGGAACCATTTAAATTTGCATTTCCCCCATACTACTCCAAAAATAATATTTCCTAAAGAAAACTTCATTCTTTGAAAACGTTTAAAGAAAAATTGGGAAAACTCAAATAAAGATCTTTCATTGAAATCGCCCTTTTGATAGATGGAATTTGGTCAAAACATTATTTAAAAATTCTCCAAGCGAACTGCACTGAGAAAATTCCAGCCACCAAATTATCTCATCGTTTTAAAAAGTTCGTTTATCAGTTGCATACACGAGCGCAACTTGAATTCGAATGTAAATCAAAAAACCTTACTGTTATTCACTGTTTAATAAATACTGGTAATTAATGACTACTTTATGGTTCTTTCACAGAGAGTATCCTAGAAGTAGGATAAATTAAGCATTGAAGGAGAAATAAGTCTCTCTTACAAGAGAGAATCCACTTTTTGAGCTTTAATTTGAAGTTTCCTAATTAATATAAGAAATTTAAAAAGAAATTGTTCTGGTAGTGTTTACTAGTCTGACAAAGCTGAAATAAAGTTAATGAAATATAGAAAGGGGAATTGCCGAAGACAAGAGGAATTTAAATTTCAATTAAAAAACAGTCTTATTCACTAATTTGTCGCTTATTTTAATTAGATTGGTTGATTTTCACTTTTAATTCTGCTATTGAGTAAATCAGACCGTTAATTAGTAGAAGATCAATTTATAGATAATCGTATCACATTTCGATTTATAGAATTTGAAAAAAGTAAGAGCACATTTCTAATCTGTTTCATGTTAAGCGGTATAATCTCCTTTTATCTTTAAAATTTTTCTACTGTTAAGTTTGTGAAAGTTCCTTTTTATTATACCTTGAAATGCCATTTGTCAAGCAGACTTTTTTTGTTGGCACCCTGAGTCTTCTCAGTGCATTGCCAGTCTCCGGGCAGTGTTCTCTGACTTACTCTGGAACTTTCACAAACTTAACAGTGGAAAGATTTTAAAGATAAAAGGAGGTTTTACCGCCTAACATGAAACAGATTAGAAGTGACTTTTTACCTTTTTTCAAATTCTATAAATCGAAATGTAATAAGGTTATCTATAAATATGATCTTCTACTAATTAACGATCTGATTTACTCAATAGCAGAATTAAAATTGAAAATGAACCAATCTAATTAAAATAAGCGACAAATTAGTGAAGAACACTGTGTTTTAATTGAAATTTAAATTCCTTTTGTATTCGGCAATTCCTCTTCTACATTTCATTACAGACAACACAGTTCCATCACCGGGCAGTGAGCTGTAGAGGCTCCTAAGAAGAGAAAATAAAATTTGCCTCACAAAAGCTGGACTCAATAGTTCCAGAGCAGCGGCAGCAATCGTTACCTTTGAGCCTCCATGCTTAAGTCAATCTCATAGTACCTAATAGTGAATTTGTTGAACCATAATCTGCCGATGGATGAGAATCAATTCGCAATCTGTCAGAAGCATACTGCAAAGTATAAAATCCCATAAGTTTCCAGCATTGAGGATCCAACCACATAATAAGTATTCATAAAATTACTTGATGAATTTGATATCATCAAGTTGTGCCACATAAATAATGTCAGGCCCAGAATGGTAAACAGCTGAAAAACAGGAATGTTTTGGTAATACTGAGACCGCGTGGAAGAATGCTGATGAGGGCGTGTCAACATATGTATGGTCATTGGCGCCCGGAGCTTTCTCAGGGCACTGGCGGCTTTCGGACAGTGTTTCTCGTTACAGACAACACTGTCCATCACTGGAAGTGGGCTGTACTGGCTCCTAGGAAGAGAAAATCTAAGGGCATCACTGCTGGACTCGAACCTCCGCATGGGAGTCCAGTACACTAACCAGTGAGACTCATCAATAAACATGAAGTTATTTTCATTATTTGCATTTAATTTTTACAGCTGAACTTTAAGAATTAAATTTTATTTCAAAAATAATAACTTTATTGGGTTAAGGTAATAATAAAATAATAAATTAATGAATGAATAATAAATATGATTTATTCTTCTTTCACCTTGTAAGTAACCTTGTATTTTCTATTTCTTTTTTATTATTTAGAATTTTCTCAATCTCAATCTTTAATTTCTTTATTGAATTTGGAATTGATATTGTTCAATTTTACTTCCAAAGTATACAACTTCTGAAACACTAATACTTTGTACTTTAATACTTTGAATATAATTTATTATTTATTTGGGTCAATTATACTTTTATAAAATTCCAAATTTGAAGACACTTTGTGAATTAGAATTTATTAATAATTGCAATTAGAGAAGTTCGTGTGATTATTTCACGCAACCGATGTTTTTATTTAATATTTTAAACGTTCCTAAACTACTCGCAGTACCTCTTATTATGAATGTTTTCGTGTGAGAAGTTTCTTAATATTTTATGTAGCCAGCAAATATGTTGCAATAAGAATGCTTAAGTATTGCAATAATTGAAAGTTTTAACCGATTTTTTTATTGGAATTTGTGAATTGAAGTAAATGTTTTTAATAACTTGCAAAGGTAGAATAATTCTACAGATCTATCTATTGTTGTAATCGTATCCGAATCATTAAAGATTCATAGGATCCGAAGAGCCTAGAAGCATACATTAAATGAATCAAAAATTATTTACTCGCGAGTAAAAATGGGTCGCGACCCAGGCTAGAAAAAAGGAAGGGGCAGTTTGTTTCATAGAAATAGAGCGCCAGCAATACAGTTCAAGACAGTTTTACAACCAGTCAGCACCTTCTACTATCTTCTCATCACTCAGCCAGTCTGTCTCTTTATATTTTCTCTCGCTATCTAACTTCTAATTTACTGTAAAGTCCTTGCAGTTTGTGTGTTCTGTTCAGCATATTAAATAGTTTATTTCACTAAACTCCATTCTTTCTAATTATCTCTCCTTCTCACATCTATTATATTGTTTTCATTTTTTTGAATTTGAAATTTTAAAAATACAAAGAAAATATAAATTGTATAAAATTAAACTGAATAAAAAAAAAAATGATTATGACTTACCTTTCATCTAAGCTCGGTTCAAAAAAAATGCTGAAGCTAGCACAAAAACGCTGAATACGAAGAGACGCTGACACCAATATAATGGAAGTGAAAAGAAGAGAGAATCAGAGAGAATGGATTTTGGACAAATAAACTAGATAATATGCTGAACACCAATATAATTAAAAGAACACAAAAACTGCAAGGACTTTACTGTAAAATGGAAGATAGGTAGCTAGAGATAAATAAAGAGACAGGCTGGCTGAGTGATGTGAAGTATAGGTTGCTGACTGCTTGTAAACTGGTCGTAAACAATCCTGAACTGTACTGATGTCACTCTATTGCTTCTCCGCTCATCGGGTCCTTTGAATTTAATGATTCGGATCCCATTATAATTGCCAATACAAAGATTTGGACATTTTGGCGTAGTAATAAAAATAATTGTTGTAAATGATTCTATATTTAGCAACTTAATGAAAAAAAAAATGTAACAATTAACTATGCCTTATTAAAATGACTAATAAGAAAGAATCTAAAGTTATTTTTATATCATATTTTAAATAAATATCTTTATTTATTTTATTACTTCTTTCTTCTGGCCTAAAGAAGGGCCTTAAAATTATTCCGAGGTTTTTATATTTTGAGGAAAACCGTTTTGTAACAATGAAAGTAGCTCATTATTCTTGGTTGACAACGTACTGTTGGTATTATTTGCTTATTTTTTTTTTTTTTACTTATTTATTTATTTATTTGAAAGAATTAGGCCAAATCCACACTAATAAATAAAATAAAGATATTATTAGGGATTTAGATTTAATTGGTTTTTTTTATGATAATAATAGTTTTGAAAATGGACTTGGTATTCTATTTTCTACTTATTAGTTTGGGATTTATTTTATAATTATCTCAAAATATTTGAAAGGAAAAAATCTATATTTGCTTTAAATAAATTCATAATTTTGATTAGAGTAGGAAGGTAGGTAGGAATTATTGTTGACTAGAAAGTACATGCTCACGCGTTGGCCTAGTGGCTAGTGCACTCGCTTTTCGTGCGAGAATTCAGGGTTCGATTCCCCCCGAGGGCAAAGTCGGTGTTGACCCAGCATCGTGATGAAAAGTGGGAAGCTACAATTAGTAGCGCCCTAGGTAGCGAAGGCCGGAACAAAACGGCGTCGGAATTGCGGCGTGGTTACCACACGCCCCCTTATTCAAATCGCCGCCTGCCAAGCCTTAGCCCTTCATGGGTTGTTGCGCCAGAGTTTTTTTTTTTGTGCTCTTTATTGAGGCAATAAAGTTTGGCTTGCTATTTTGATTTGCTCAATCTACTTCACACCCTTCACCATTCTTATATAACAATTATTTTTGAAAAAGAGTGTGCATAAATGCACACATTGCAATTACACATTCAATAAAATTTTAATGTAAACAATATCTTTGGCTATTGTTAATCAAGCAAGCAAAATATTAGTTGGCTAAGGCAAAAAAAAAAAAAAAAAAGTTTTTATCTTTAAATGTTTATTCAACGTTTCGGACATCTTTGGTATCCTTCCACAGGAACTACATAAACAAAACAAAGAGAAATGCAGAATATTACATAATAAAAACCAGAACTTTTAACGATTAATTAATCTAAAAAATTTAAAAAGATACGATACTTGTTAATGATACAGTTGAATATTAGAGGAGGTTATTGTTTGGTTATGGAGTAAGGTATATTTGCAAAGAAGACCGAGGAGAGAAAATTTAAAAGTTGGGATGAATGAGAAGGGGTAGAAGTGAAAAACAATTCAATAAGTAATTATAAGAAATATAAATGAATAGATATAAATTAGAAAATTAATGGAAGGTGTAGAAAATTGGTATGTGTAATTTAGTTGGGGAAGGGAGAACTTTTTGAAGAAGCGAAAAATGTTGTTGTAAGAAGAGGTATGGACGTCCTTGTCTTGGGCGTTGTTAGGATTGAGGTTAATGTGAATGAATGGATTCAGAAAGAAGTCGCTTTAAGTGGTTGGAATAGGTGGTTAGGACAGAAGCATTTCGGTAATCAAAGGAATGGGCAAGGATAAGTGCATGTTTTGTGAGGGCTGTACTGTCAATTTTTTTGTTAGCTATGTACTGTTCATGTTGTCTAAGTCTCTTTCGTAGTTGTTGTTTTGATTCACCAATGTAACATGCATTACAGTTTGGTGCCGTGCAAAGTATGCTGTAAACAGAATTCGTTTGGACATAAGTTTCAATAGGGTCCTTGAGTACAGTATCAGACTTGAGATTGCGAACGAAAGACTTTAGAATATGAATGATTTTTGTATGAGATGGAATTTGTGAATATCAAGTGCTTGATTAGCATTACCTAATTTTCAGAAGAGTCAAGTTTTGACTAAAAAAACATTATTTTTTTTTATACTTTAATAAATATTTTTATATTCTCTGAATCTAATATATTTTAGACAATGTATTATAAATGAAAATTAAACAAACAAAAAATGGAGTAATGGCGATTAATATGAACCACCGCTAATTGAAATAAAAAGAATGCTAAAAAAGTTGGATTTGAAATATATTGAGGTCAAGTATACTTCAAAAAATGTCTGTGCATTATTTAATATATGAAATAAGAGCCCAGTATCGTGTGCTGTTGGTTAACAATAATTTAAAATAGTATGGGCTAGATAAAATAACCATTCTGGTTCTGGATAGAATTTGCAAATGATCCAATTTTAACAAACAACAACCATCCAATTAAAATTTGAATCCATGAAATATCACAGCTGCTATCGTTATACTGAGTTATGTAACAACCATATACGTACATATGCGCAATCGAATGTTTGAAAACTGTTAAAATTAATGATCTATACAAATTAATCCATAAATAGAAACCTGAAATTTATTATTACTAAAAAGCCCGTGACATACACATACTACTATAATGTTATCAATAATATTACTTCATGTTCTTTCATAAAACATATGTAAAATCAATAAACTGATTTTGCATTCTCTAATCCAGGTGCGGGTGTTGGTGTAGAGCAACGTTTTCCAAACTGTGCGGTGCACCCCCTTAGGAAGCGCAGCTTTTATCAAAAATATTTAAGTACAAAAAATCAAAGGACAAAATTTAATGGATTTTTATCCATTAAATTAATTGCAATATATGAATAGTATTTATAAAATTAAACTGTTAGAAAATTCAGGAAATAGAGCGACAATTTATTATGAACAGGAAGGGAGGCGACGACGATACAGAAAGTTTGGAAACCACTGTTGTAGAGGTTATGAGCATACACTGTAAGTGGGAGGTCCTCAGTTCGAGTGCTGCCTATAACTTATACATGTTATATTCGTTTAAAAAATGTTAATAGTAAAGTAGGAGACTTCCGCCCCCGTCCACGATACCTAATTTGGTATTTGGACACCTAGTTTGGTAGTCCGTCTGAAAAAATAGGCAATACTTAACTTCCTTTTTACTTTTATGCATGTAATTCCAGATCTTACTCATGATCAAAATTCAATCGCGTTTGCCTTAGTTTCAGCGATCACCAATTCGATTCCCTAAGATCTCCAACGGTGATGACCTAACATCATGTAAAATTGTAGAGCTACAATTCATAGCGGAGTCTGGTTGCAGAGACCAAACATCAAAGAAAGATAAAGTTTAGAATTCACGACTCCATTCGACAGACCTGTCTTAAAAAGTATTTTTTTTTTAAGATGGGGCTCCATGGCAAAGGGGTCCTTTTCAGACAGATGCTTTGTAAACACGTATAACATCTGTCTGCACCCTTAATTCCATCTGATTCTCAAACCACATTTGATTGCCAAAGTTTATTCAGCTTTAAAGGTGAAACAAAGTTTGATTAAACAAAAACATGTACTTAGAAGGAGTAATTTCATATAACATATACATAGGCAGATAAGAATTGGTAAGAATTGAATTGAATTAGTTAGACACTTGAATTGTTCTTGGAAGTAGTACTTCAATCACTAGATTTATATCAATTATAACTTTCCCAAAGTTAACTTGAACAAGGAGTACTACTACTTCTTCCATCACAAATATCAATCTGCCTCCTCCCAAAAAGGGAAAACCCTTATATACATATCATTCTTATAAGAGTGAAAGCAATTAGAAGAAATTTCTTGCATTTCTAACTTTATCTACCAGTAAGAGGCCGAAAAAAGAATGAGTATGGCCTGGACTTTACTATAAAAACCAATACCATCCTCTCTTACTGTACTTTCAATTACCCTACACCAGCATTCAGATAAACCTAACCTTAATAATTGTAATAAATTTTTACGTTGGATGTCGAGGAGCAGTCAAAGAAAAAAACTTCTATTTACGATGCTCCGGCAAATTTATTGCCTTCTTTGGGGTTTGTACATATGAGACATAAAATAGTTACAATTGTTTTTGAACAATTGTGCAAAACAATAACACAGTTCAACAAATTAATAAAATAAGTGTTTAAGAAAAAAAAATATATAATATATATAAAATAGAATAAAATAATAAATAATAATAATAATAATAATAGTAATACCCAGCTCGTGTGGCCACAGATGAGAGAGAAATAATGTTCACGGGGCGCCAATGGCCAAGGCAGTCGATGCGCCAAAAAAAAAAAAAAATAGTAATATGTTAATTAAATAGAAAATACCGATTTGTAACATTGGTTCTTATTTTATAAATATCACAAAGCATGAACTTTCATCCGACTGCAGTGTCAATAAATACAAATATATATGTATATAAAATTTAAAAACAATACGATTCGTTCCAACTGTTAAACGAGTATTATATCTCAACTAGATTAAACTCGGGTCTAGGAATTTTGATCCGGTTTGTTGTTGTTTTCATATTGAACCTCTTTCAATCTCAAGCGATTACCAGTACCTCTATCACTTCATAAAATTTTTTGAGCAATATCAATTTTCTGGTGGATTCTTATCAGAGTACCACATATCATTCTATAGCTTCTTATTTTCTCATAAATATCATGACTTTTCCTAGTAAGACCTCACAGCCAAGTAGTGATAGTCCGAGGCCTATCACCATTTACAAATCACTCGGTTAAATTCTACAAATCTAATTATTCAAAAAGTAGTTTTATATTAAAAGAAAGCAGTACAAATATTATTTTCTGAAAAATTCAACAATGTTATAATACAACATTAAAGACATTTTCCGTGATAGCCTGCTTCTTTTTGTGGTCATCGACCACACTCAGTTATCACCACCCTACCCCTATTGACCTAGTTTAAGATTTTAGTTTTTAAATACATTTAAAAGACTAGTCAGTGTATAAACTGAATTTGCTATGTTCTGTCTGTGTTATCATTATCACACTGTGTGACAAACGCATCCTGAAGATGGGCGAACGCCCGAAACTGGTCCGTGAACAAAAAAAAAAGCAGGCTATCTCGAAAAATATCTCTGATGCTTAATGCTTTTCTTTAGATCAGATTTGGTCCAATCCACATCTCGGGGTAATAAAGAAGAAGAAGGATTTTGTAGAATGTAGCTTTTGTGTTCCTTGCTAATAACCTACTTTGCATGTGACAAATAGTCCGAACACTGTCCGGAGAGCGGCAGTACACTGAGAAGCCTCCGGGCGCCAATGATCATACATGTTGACGCGCCTTAATTAAAAAAAAAAAAAGAAAATCACAAGAGTTATTTTTCAAAAAAAATGAGAAAACCTAAACCAAAAAAAAAAAATCCCTGCTTCATTTTGTGGTCATCGACCGGTTTCGGGCGTTCGCCCATCTTCAGAATGCGTTTCTCAGACAGTGTGATAACACAGACTTGCACAGAACAAATTCAGTTTACACACTGATTCAAGTTAGAATTTGCTCTGTGCAAGTCTGTGTTATAACACTGTGTGACAAACGCATCCTGAAGATGGGCGAACGTACGAAACTGTCGATGACCATAAAAAGAAGCAGGCTATCATGGAAAATGTCTCTGATGCTTTCCAGTTCTGTGGAACCAACCACAACAATGTTATTGTTTTAACAATTTAGGCACTGCTTAAAAATGTTACATCTTGAAAATGAAAACAATTATGGCAACGTTTCGACAGAGTTTCCTGTCTTTATCAAGACTTTAGTTATATAGAAAGTCGTGAAGATGTGGAGAAAGAATTTTTAAACATACACATTACTTACATCGCAGAAACATAAAAAGGAAAATTAAAAGTTACTAGTGTCTCTTCTTAAATCATTTACAGAAAAAGAATCATCTGCAGAAAGTCAATTTCTATAGATGATTTAAGACAAAACACTAGTAACTTTTAATTTAGGGAAGGGATTAGCTCAGTGGCTGCGCGCTGGACTAGCAATGCGGCGATGGACTCCCGGGTTCGAGTCCAGCTGCTGTCCTTAGATTTTTTCTTCCTAGGAGCCTCTTACAGCTCACTGTCCGGTGAAAGACAGTGTTGTTTGTAACGAGAGAACACTGTCCGGAGGCCGGCGTGCACTGAGAAGGCTCCGAACTTTGGGATAGGCCGAGAAGGGCTTTGGATAGCATAGGGCTTGGTCCCTCCCCACAGACAATAAAAAAAAAAACTTTTAATTTTCCTTTTTATGTTTCTGCGATGTAACAAATGTGTATGTTTAAAAATTCTTTCTCCACATCTTCACGACTTCTATATATTAAAGCCTTGATAAAGACAGGAAACTCTATCGAAACGTTGGCATAACTGAATGTTTTTTTCTTGAACGATCCTCACCAAATTTTTTCATAACTTAATTCATCAAAGGTCAACAAATTCTTTTATAATGAAAACAATCTTAGAAATAGCTGACAGTGACTTTTTATTACACACATTACCTTCTAATATGTACTAGAATTTCCATTTTTTACTTACTTAATTTAATATTATTGAATATTCCTAGAATTTACATTTTAATTACATTTATTAAATTCAGAATTTTTTTTTGCAGGTAAGTGAAATTTGGAAATCTTTTTACTTGCTAATTAATGATTTAAGGTAAGCGAACTCTATTTTTTCCTTACTATTTTTTTGAACTAATTCTTATAATATTCTCTGTTCACATCATTCATCTTTAAATGTTCAGCAGTAATATTTTTGCTTCTAAAATTTAATCAAACTAATAATTAATATTTTAGCCTAGTATATAACCTTGAAGTTGTGTTAGTGTAAAATATTATATACATTTATGTATGTAGAAGGGGAGTTCGTGCTCTGAACCAATCCTAGCCACTTGTGACATATAGGCCGGTCCCAATTTGTGGTGCCGTTGTCTGTAGGATTATACATGAAATTACACATTCGAAACGTTAGTTCGCCTAAATTTGGAGTGTAAAATGTACCTAGTTTGCATAGTGTTTACCTAATCATATATAACTCAATTATGTTGTATTCTGTTGTTACATTATTGTTTTCATTGTAATAATGTACTTTCTATTTTCCTAGTAGATGTGTAGATGAATGTGAATAATTATTAGAGAACTAAATAAAAATTGTATGAAATATATTTTCCAGTTGAATTTAGCGTTTTCAACTTTTGCTACTATGAGTGAAAATATCACAATCCATAATAGCAATCGATATTAAGTTTTAAGCCGGAAATACAGTTTTGAAGTTCCCCGAAAAAAAAGAAAAGTTTTTGTTCATTGATCAGTTTGTAAACAAAAATCGCAAAGAACTCCTCAAACTTGATATCCGTTTAGATACAACCGTTTCCGTTAAATTCTTCTTCTGTTACATTATATAATATGATTCGAATAAAGTGACTATATATATATTTCAAACATTGGGGGGGGGGGGGATTGATTGCCAGAATTTGAACGTCTGAGAGAGTTGCCATCTTGAATGAACTTCCTCTTATAAACCTAAGTATAGTAAACCCCAGGATACTGTACATTCCCCGTAGGAGTTGATAAAATTAAACATTTGTTAAAAATTCCATTTTTTTTTTTTTTTTAAGAAAATCTGAGAATTGTGAAAATTGTAATAAAAAGAAAACGTGTGAGTTTTTTCACACCAAAGATTTTATTTTATATTTATTTAATTGAAGCCGCGTCCATTCTATGAACATTATATCTATGATATATATGAGCGCTCACAGTCTTCTCAGTCCATTGCCAGCCTCCGGATAACGTTCACTCGTTACAGACAACACTGCCCATCAACGGGCATTTTTCCCTCATTCCTTTTCCGAATTGCAAGGTCTCACCTTAGCAGAGATGCCAACCCGGGCCCTCCCCCGCATGACCCATTTAAGGGCAGGCTGAGGTACTCTCAATCATCGCTCGAAGTCATCCCACTACGTGGTCACATTCCACTCCCAGAAGCTAGAGAAGGCTTTCCAGCAGGCTCTGTCAAACCGTGCACATCTCGCAAGTGCACTTCTAGCTACGGGCTGGCACTAGGGTTTAATTTATATCGCTGGTCTCCTCCCCCTCACTCATAGCCTCAGTCAACGGGCAGTGGGCTGTAGAGGAGGAATAGAGTGAGCCAGAGCAGCCACGGTAATCGCCACCTTTGAGCCTCCATGCTTACGTCAACTACGCACTACCTAGTAGTGAATTTGTTGAACCCATAACCTGACGATGAATGAGAATCAATCCACAATCGGTCAGTAGCATACTGCGAAGTATTAAATTCCAAATGTTTCCAGCATTGCGGGTCCAACCACATAATATTCATAAAGTTACTTGATGAATTTGATATCGTGAAAAGTTATGCCACATAGATAATATCAGTCCCAAATTGATGAACGGCTGGAAAAAAGTCTGAATTTAGACTGAAAGAAGACTGAATTTAGTAACAAAATCTAGTGTATGCCTTATTTGAAAATTTTTGGCATGGTTGGCAAGTGTTTTTGTTGGCTAATGATGTTGTTGGTAATGGCTTTTCATTGTTAGTTCAAATTTTTTGTTCGGAAGATCGCTTATCTTAATTTTTCTTCAACATGAGTGGTAGTATGGCTTGATTTTTTTTTTTTTTAAATGCGTTAAAATTATTAAGCGCCATATCTCTATACCGAAAATAATGTTACGAAGTAAAATAAAATAAGAAAATGTTTTTAGCAAATAGTCAGTATATATTATGAAAAAGTGTGTGTAAAGAAAATTTCTGAAAAACCAACAAATCATAAATACCTTGGAAGATCAAATTTGATTATACAATTTTTTGTATCAATCACATCTGGCATAAAATGTCGAACTACATCCATCAACCAAAAAATACAATTTTATGGATTTTTCTTATGTTTTTTTTTTTCGGGTTTTTCTTAAAACCGGTTTCATAGATTTTTGTCTTTAAACTTTGCATAACCTTTCTTAAATTATTGTTACTTTTTTTTGGAAACATCTCTCCGAGAAAAAAATCGATTTTTTTTTTAGGGTTCTTGAGGAACGGCAAAATTAATCTTTAATTTAAAATGCCGCCGCTTTAGTACAATCTATAGTTTAGTATATTGTTAGAATTTCAAAATTTGAAGAAAACCAATTAATTGGAATTTTGGCTTCTGAGTTTTAATAGAATTTTCTCTACAATAATACCAACAGTTTTCCCTATATTTGGAATGCTAACTGTTTCGATGTAAACCTATCGATTTTTATTTGAAGTATTATATATATATATAAAATTAGGAAGATAATATATGTATAATATTGTAACGCAGCCATTAATGCCATTTGGAGAGAAAGTAGGTACCTCAAGTTCTCCTCGTGGCCGCTAGAAAGCGCTAACGGGGCGCACTAGCTCTTTCTGGAATGTTGTAGAACCTTCCAGACCCTTCTCCATTGATATAAATAGTGAACAAGAGCTCGAGTGAAGTCAGTCTAGACTGAGTATTGTTACAAACGAAGTGCTCGTTTGTGAATAGTAAATAAAAAGTGAACTAAGAGAACTTTTGTTGGTTTAAACTGTGTATTAGTTATTATTGAGTGCTTTATATGTAATTTATTGTATTAACAATAAATTGATGTTTTTTTTTTATTGAAGTTTAGAGTGTTTTATTTAAACGAACCCACTTAGAAACTAGTTGCAGTAGCTAGTTCAGGGAAAAACGATTCTATATATATATAATATGTAACAGCAACCAAAGAGAGTAAAGAGAAGAGAAACGAACCCAACCACTCTCTCGGACTGGGGTGGGAGAAACTGTATAAATACAGCGACGGAGGACAGTCCATGGGACAGTTCGATCAGTTCATATAGTTCACTAAGTTCATCATCTCGCCAGTCTCTTAGTGTCATTTTCATACCACTCTACCTTAACCATTCTCTATTGTAAAGTCCTGGCAGACAGTGTCTCATTATTATTATTATACATAGTTAACCAGTGTTAACCCAGTCTTCTTATTTCAATCAACCAGACCCAAATTCTCTCCACCTAACACATCCATTGTAAATATTATATTAGTATAATATAATATATTAATATATAATATATAATATATTATGTTTATATATATCTCTTAGTCATCTTTAAATTGCACCATCAGTATTTCTGCACTATCATGCTCTTCACAAAGTAGCTATGTATATTCATCCAGCTGATCCTAGCACCAGTATGTGTAATGCATGCCTCTCCACCGTCTTTAAAGTTAAGGGCAACTAAACCTTTAGAAAAGTTCTTTGTTTAAAGAAACTTTGTTATGTAAAATAATTATATTTTCCACCAAATATTTTGCCATGATAATTAATTTTTAATGAACTTCCAATTAAATTGATTGTTAAACTAATTCTTTTGCTAAATTTAATTCGCTCTTTATTATCGTAAAAAAATAAATGAAAGTGAAAGTATAAAACAAAACTTGGTAATTTCCTTGTAATTATTTTTATTTTTTTTGAACATAAAATGGTTGTTATGGAAAAAACATGGAAAACAATTGGTACCAAAACTCTTGATCAAGTTTGATAGTGCCAGAATGTCAGTTACCAGGTATGAACACTTCATATCACACACGTACTTGTTGATGTCAGGTGATTGTTTGTGTTGAATGGAGTAGTTGTTATAGACATTTACATGATGCCTTATTGCCTTGTTTATGAAATCTAGTTTCAATAATATTCTCAATAAAATATGAGAATTGTTTATTATGAAATCAACAACAAAAAATCTCGTGTGAAACACTCACACAACTTTCTCTTTCTCCTGTTCCCAAAATTATAATTGACAAATGTTATAGTTTGTGTACCAAATTTAATGAAATTCGTCGAAAATTGCAAAAAAAAACTGTTCAGTAAAAGCGCACTTCCGGTTTACTATTTTCCTTAAAACTCGGAATTTTGGCCATCTATTTATTTCTAATTAATTTTGTTTGGAGGTTAGAATTGTCATCACGGACACACAAATGATAGCAATTTAGAGAAAGCTGTAACCCCACCCCTCCCATGAAAGTGCCCTTAAATGAGTTTTCCCAGAGAAATGTTTTAAATAAAAGATGTAGATATTTGCATATTTAGTTTATACATTCAGTTTCAAGAAAATCGTTGGAGCGATTTTTGAGAAAATCACTAAAAAATAACGAAGTCATTTAGTAAAGTGTTAAAATAAACGCACTTCCGGTTATCCGATATTTTTCAAACTCGGAATTTCAACAACATGTCTAATTAACATTATTAAGATGGCAGAATTGTGTAATAAACTGAAATAGCACTTTAGATGAAAACCTAACCCCATCTCTCCCCCAAAAGTGCCCTCAAATGAATTTTCCCGGAGAAATTTTTCAAATAGAAGTTGTAGCTCTCAGTACATGTAGTTGATATACAATGTTTAAAGAAAATCGTCAGAGCCATTTTTGAGAAAATCGCAAGAACGTAAAAAAACCAACTCGTAAAGCGGTACTTCCGGTTGAGGAATTTTGACAGATAACATACTGTCAGATCCCATGGTGATACCTAAACGGAATATCGAATTCCAACTTTCTACAGTTTTTCGTTTTTGAGCTATGCTGTTCACATACGACCATTTGCTAAAAACCACTTCTTTGAACTCAGGGGACCTCAAAACGGATATTTGCGGTGAAAACTCGATATCGCAAATTTGACACGATTACAATAGTTCCTCTTACTTGGAGTAAGAGAAAGTAAAAAAGTAAAAAACTATGAAATTCTATGCAAATGAATTTAGTGGCAAATATTCATAATTCTATTACTTATTTTTACTTTCTCTTATTGCTGGTAAGAGGCAGTGTTGTAATCTTGTCAAATATTCGATATCGAGTTTTCACCGGAAATATCCGTTTTGAGATCCCCTGAGTCAAATAAAGTGGTTTTTAGCAAAAGGTCGTGTGTGTGTGGGTGTGTGTATGTGTACAGCATAGCTCAGAAACGAAAAACCGTAGAAAGTTCAAACTTGATATTCTGTTTAGGTATCACCATGTGGGATCCGACAGTAGGTCATCTGTCGAAATTCCTCAACCGGAAGTACCACTTTACTGAATGTTTTTTTTTATTTCCTTGCTATTTTCACAAAAATAGCTCCTACGATTTTCTTTAAACTTGATATATCATCTACACGTACAATGATCTACAATTTTTTTTTGAAACATTTCTTTGGGAAAATGCATTTAAGGGCGTTTTTAGGGGAGGGGATGGGAGGGTTGTTCTTTAAAGTGCTATTTCAGTTAACTATACAATTCTGTCTTCTAAATAATATTAATTAGAATTAAATATGTTGTTGAAATTCTGAGTTTGAAAAAAATCGGATGACCGGAAGTGCGTTTTTATTGAATGTATTTTTCAAGTTTCTGGTATTTTCTCGAAAACAGCTGCAACGATTTTCATTAAACTAGGAATGTGAACTACACATATAATAGCTACTTTTATTTGAAACATTTCTCCAGATAATGTCATTTAAGGTGGCTTTGGGGCAGGGGTGGGGTTATGTTTTTCTTTAAAGTGCTATCATAGTTGATTATACAATTCTACTATCCAAACAGGTTTAATTAGAAATGAATTGGTTTAATGGCCAAAATTCCGAGTTTCAAGAAAATTAATAAACAGGAAGTGAGATTTTTACTGGACAGTTCTTTCAATTTTCGACCAATTTCATTAAATTTGGTGCATTAACTATAAAATTTGTCAATTACAAATTTTGAAAACCTGGAGTAAGAGAGAAAGTTGTGTGAGTGTTTCACAGCAGATTTTTTTTTTTTTTTTTTACTTTCTCTTTACTCCTAGATATCGCGATCTCGTCATATTTTCGGAATTGAGTTTCTCACCGGAAACTCACATATTTGTGGTCGCCAATATACGAAATATATTTAGCGAATAGTCTGTGCATATGGATGTGTGTTGTGTCTGTGTGTGAGAACACAGTATCTCAAAAACGAAAAGTCACAGGAAGCTGGCAATTAGTATTCCACTTACGCACGACTATTCGCATCATACACAAAAGATTTCGGACAAAATCCATCAACCCAGAAGTGCGACTTACTGAATGTTTTCGTTATTTTCTCAAAATCGGTTCTATTGATTTTCTTTAACTTCGTATACTATCTACTCACACATAAATCCCTATGACTAGGTGATGATAACTATCTAAACGGAATATCAAGTTTGATCTTCATGCGGCTATTCGTTTTTGAGATATTTTGTTAACACACACACACACACACACACACAGACCATTCGCTATAAACATTTTTTTCGTATTCAGTGAATCTCAAAAACCTTTATTTCCAGTGAAAACTCAATTTTGAACATCTGGTACGGTCCGGATACTTCCTCTTATTTGGAAAAATTTAGTGATGATATTATTACAATGCTTCGATCTAGTATCTCCTGCTTCAAAATTTCTGGATGTTTAATTCTGTCTGTCATTTCAACGTCTGTCGATTCTTTATTAAAATTCTTCTTGGCCTTTCATTTGTTACGCCCAGTTTCATGCTACATGTAAAAACAATGATAAATTAGTGATATTTACAGTGAGTCTTCATTTGAAATATTCTAAATTTCCAGGAGATTAGACTCTTATGTTTAAAACTCCTGCTAAAGAAATAATACAGCGTCAAAATTTTATGATTTGAAAACTGGATACAACTTGCTCGGAGATATTCTTGGAATTTGATTCTTTCTTCAATCACTTTGTCTGTTTGGAAATCACAACTTTCTGTATTGTTAGAGAAAATACGACTAGGGCATCGAGAGAAGTCTATCAGGCATGCCAACTTCATCTTCTAGGTTTTTATTTTGTAACAATTAACTTGAGCATTGCAGCCATAGTTTTCTTTTTTTTTTTTTTTTAAATAAATTCTCCTCTACATTCAATCTTAATGATCTTTGGGTGGTTAGTTAAAACGAGATGTGGGCTTTGCGTATCTTTAACTACACTCCTTTGTATACAAAAAAAAAAAAAATTCGGCATCTGTGCCCATGTTGGGTAATTTGAATGGAAAATAAAATATTCATTTCTTGAAGGAATGCCCCACTTTGTCCGGAGTTTTCGTCTAAGTTTCCTCGGATTGCGAATTTGAATTAAACCTCACCTTATTGCATTCCGCAATAGTTTCGATTGTCGCAATCTTTTAAATTTAGTTCGGCAAGCTAGTACTACAGGCTTTTTTTTTTTGGTTCAACAATTTTATTTTATAATTAATTTATATTATTTTAAGTTGGGGCGGGGATTGGTGTAGTGGTCATGAGCGTGGACTTGTAAGTGGGAGGGCTCCAGTTCGAGTCCAGCGTATAACTGCTAAATTTTATATTTGTTTAAAAAATGTTAATAGTAAAGTAGGTGCTTCCGGAATGAAGGATTACAGCTTGCTGCATTAAAGCCAGCTTCTTTCTATTAATCTCAAGTTTGAGTAGTCCACCTTGGATAGCGCGCGGTTATACCAACTGCAGAGATGACAATCGGCACAAGACTCAACGCCTGCCAGCGTCTGTACTTAATAAGTTTCTCATTGAAGGCCCGTACAACATTAGCTGAGTCCGGAACTGTGGACATCTATTATGTATACTTTTTTTTTTTTTTTTTTTTTTTTTTTTTTTTTAGCGGGGGGCCAACGCACTGCGACCTTGAGCAGGTCTATTGTGCTATGCCCCCTGGGTGCCACAGGCTTGCCCATAGCACCCGAACGGATGCCCAATTGAACATGCGTTCTACAATATCTCCATCAGGTTGAGGTCCCTGAGGAATCCTAATACCCTGACGGGCTCTAGAGAGGGTATATCCCCCTCCTCCACCTGGTAGCTACCCAGGTTCCTGAACCTTCTCTGAGTGGCAGCCTCGCAGTCTGTTAGGAGATGTATTGGAGTTTCCTCCAACTCCCCACAGAATCTGCATGAGCTGTCACTTTCCAAGCCCAGCTTCGCCAGGTGTCCTCTAAGTCGGCAATGCCCCGTGAGGAAACCCGTAAGTACGCGGAGCTTGTTCTTACTCAATCCAATGCAGGCCTCCGACCTCCGTTGGTTATAATTTCCCAAGCAGATCTTGGCCTGCCGCAACCCGGGGAGGGAGTACCAGAGTTGAGATCTCTTCGTCTCCTCCTCCTTCTTAAGTTCCTCTAACAGACACTGGTCGCTAATCCCACAAAAAGGTTCCGGCCCCAAAAGTGGTGTCATAGCGCCTATCTTGGCCAGGGCGTCGGCCGTCTCATTCCCTTCAATGCCAACATGCCCCGGCACCCACCAAAGTGCGACTTTGTTCCTACTGCCCAGATCGTTTAGTTTATCTAGGCATTCCCAAACCATTTTAGAGTTAATAACTGGTGCACCCAGAGCTCTAATGGCTGCTTGGCTATCGGAAAGGATTACAATCTCCCGATTCCTATATCCCCTATCGAGGTTAAATTGAACGCATCTTCCAATAGCGTATATCTCCGCCTGAAAGATGCTGGGAAATTTACCCATGGGTTCCGAGTGCTTGATCCTTGGACCAACCACCCCTGCCCCAGTCCCCTCGAGGGTTATGTATACCTTACCCTCACTCTTATTGTGCCACACAATATCAGGTCGGGTGCCCTCTAATGTGTGATCCGTAAGCATCACGCGATCCCAATACAGCGTATGCTCGGAGCTTCGTAGCTCCGACTTAGGATCACACTGATAATACGGTGGGATGACTGAACGCATACCTAACTTGAATGCGAACTCCCTGTGCAGTATCTTAGCTATGCTGTTGTGCCTCTTAAGGCACTCCGTCTCTGGGGCAGAGTGGCATAATCTGCACTTGATATCCAAGACACTGACATCTCCTACAATACAGCGCGTATAATACCTGGTAGCCACCACCTGATCCTGAATGCTAATTAGGGTCCCCTCACTTCCTGGGTAAAGTTGCCCACGGGTGGGCCACATCACTGATGCCTCTTTGTCTATGGTGTCACCATCCAGCGCTGCGGGGTATTGCCCATGCTGCGGCCTTTGCACGCCATGCTGCGTCCATGTCGGTTTTAGGGTCCTGAACCTCCTGCACCCACGACGACGCCCTGTGTAAATCTAAAGGCGTAGAGCCCTTATCAGCCGCCATTACTGCACCGATTCAGACTCGTGTCCCGGTGGGTATAGAAATAAGCTCTCATTATTTTATTATCATTATTATTATTATTATTATTATTATTATCATCATCATCATCATCATCATCATCGCTATTATCACAATGCGTCCTAGTGCGAAAATTCCAAATAGACATACAGACGATATTGCATTATTTATAAAATAATTAAATTAATGAACAAAGATGATAATAAATTCAAATAACAGGATACATTTTCCATATTAAAAAACATAGTAGAAGATGGCTTACTTTATATAGAGTGACAGTAGGTATAACGTACATTGTAAAAGAGTAAGATAGTAGAGTACATCGCTATTTTAAAGGGACAGTGATGCGAACACGGTATCCCCCCCCCATATTCTCATTCCATTGTATACATACATATATATACACACCGCACACACACGTTATATACATATATACACGCATACTCTGTATGTTTAAGTGACTGAACGTTAGGAGTAGAGAACACGTACCCACTGCCAACCTACCAACCCGTCTCTCGCCTCGTCATGATGTAAACTGTGAGTGCCGGTTAGACCTCAAAGAGATTTATTTTTCATCCTCTCTACTACCCACTTCTTCTTCAATTCACTTGCCATACACATACACCCCTCTCTCTCTCTCTCCCACCTCTGCTAGTTGCTACCACTAACCTTCTCACTCTAGCTCTGTCCGTTCTCATATCCTAGAAACTGTAACAGCTGATGTCCTTCATGCCAGGACTCTCTTCCAAAACCACTACAAACTTGCTTTCCTCTTTCTTGTTTACTTTGCTATACCCCATCTTTTACCACTCATCCTTTTTTGCTTTTGATATTACCTATGTATGTATGTGTAACCTTTAACAGAATACCCATGAATATCCTATAAACTGGCCGGTAAGAAATATAATTTTTAACTCGTTTCGTCTTTATATACCATGATTTCTAGCTTGTAATTTTATATTTCCATGTATTTTTCTTATCTTTTATTTATTTATTTTAATATTTATTAAAAAAAAAATACCGAGATTTTATATCGTATATGAAACAAAACAAAAAATATGATTAAAAATATAAAATACGCTACAAATATCAAACGTTTGGTAAATTCAATGTTACGTTAGTTTTATTTCACCTTGAGAGAATTGGAGACAATTAGAGACAAATAGGGATTGGAGGAGACTGATAGACAGGAGGTGGTTGATTACAAAAATATTCTTACGAATTACTAAAAAAAAATCTGGCGTTTAACAATCACACAACTTTCCCTTAAGTTTTCAAAATTTTAATTGACAAATTACAATAGCTAGTATACCAAATTTAATGAAATTCATCGATATTTTTAAAAACACACATCCGGTTTATTAATTTTCTTGAAAATATAAATTTTGGCAATCCATTTATTTCTAAAATTAATTTTGTTTCGATGGTAGAATTGTAAATATAATCAACTAAGATAGCAAAAGGGAGGGGAATAACTAAGTGGTTAGCGTAGTGGACTCCCACGCAGAGGACCCGGGTTCGAGTCCAGCAGTGCTATCCTTATATTTTTTCTTCTTAGGAGCCACTGCAGCTCACTATCCGGTGATGGACAGTGTTGTCTGTAACGAGAGGCCGGCAGTACACTGAGAAGGCTCCGGGCGTCAATGACCATAGATGTTGAAGCGTCTTAAATTTAAAAAAAAAAAAAAAAAACTAAGGTAGAGGAAAACATAACCCTCTCCTCCCACAAAAGTCTGCTTAAATGACTTTATGCGGAAAAATATTTCAAATAAAAGAATTGTAGATCATTGTATTTGTAGTTGATATGTCAAAGTTTAAAGAGAATTGTTGTAGCCATTTTTTAAGAAAATTGAAAAAAAAAGAAAAACATTCAGTTAAGTAGTACGTCAGTGTAGGGGTAGTGAACCCCCACCACTCATCCACTCTAGCGGAGAGAAACAGCCCCTCTCGCAAAGAGAGGAGAGGCTCGGCCAGTATTTATAATATATATATATATATTAATATATATACTGGTCGAGCCTCTCCTCTCTTTGCGAGAGGGGCTGTTTCTCTCCGCTAGAGTGGATGAGTGGTGGGGGTTCACTACCCCTACATCAGTTTGAGGAATTTTGACAGGCAACTTATTGTCGGATCCTATGATGATACCTAAACGGAATATCAAGTTTGAAATTTTCTACGATTTTTCGTTTTTGTACTATGATGTTCAGACACACACACACACACAAACACCATTTATAAAAACCACTTTTTTGGATTTACCGGACCTCATAATGGATATTTCCGGTGAAAACTATCGAAAATTTGACACGAATACAAAATACTTCAATTTTACTTTGTTACTAGAAGTAAGAGAAAGTAAAAAGTAATGAATAAATTAAATTCTAATATCTGGTATTTTATCCGTCGTAGCATGCATATTCATTTTATTCCTGACCGGTTTCGAATTTTCATTCAAAAGTCACAGCAAATTCAACAAGTTCGTGTAGAGAGTTCACTTCAATGTAATGTTTCTCTTATACTAACATTTGTTTGTTTTGTTGGTTGTAAATATGTGGGGAGGTTATAAGGTTATGTTACTATGTGTGTGTGTAAAACACTGTAATAGTACACATAGTAGATATTATTACACATTTGTAAACATAGTAAACATTGTTTCGCAAAGTAACATAATGTTATAACCTCCCCACATATACCATACAACCAACAAACCAACAAGTGTGAGTGTAACAGAAACATTACGTTCAAGTGAACCCTCTACACGAACATGGTGAAGTTACTCTGATGATGGATGAAAATTCGAAACCGGTCAGGAATAAAATGAATATGCATGCTACGACGGATAAAATACCAGATGTTCTCAAACATTGCAGACCCAGCCACATATTCAATAAAATCTAATACTTTATAATCCTGGGATTAAAAAAAAAAAACTAAAAGAAATCCTATAAACTTCAATAATTTTAGGAAAACATTTAACGCCAATTTACATAAATTACTATGACGATTGTACTTCATTCTCTGGTCTAACTTATCTGGCGTTAAACAGGGCCATAGTCTGCAAAATGCAGTCAGTTTTTCCGATTATTGCCAATTCATTTTTCTGTCCTTTCCTGATATGATATCCCAAACAAAATATCAAGAATTAATTTAGTATTCAGTATTTACATTGTAAATAATTTGAACACACACACATACAAACTCTTTGCTAAAAATTGTTTTTTCTCGGGTTTTGAAAAATGAACCTTTTTTTTACAGCCTTATGTTACTTTTAATTAATATTATATGTTATACATTTAGTTACCCTGACGTTTGGCATTTTGCATGCCATTTTCAAAGAATAACATTATTATATATCTGTGTGTTGTTGTTTTTGTATGTTGAGTGTTACACTATATATTTTTAATTGGAGAATATTTTCCTCGTTTTTATATGCATTATATGTAGAGTTCATTAACGGTGTATTACTTGTTAAAAATTTTCTGTATGATTGTTATTAATCTGCGTCAATATTTATAGATAAACTTTTTTATTACATACCATCCACTTGATTGTTCGTAATTTATAAATGTATTGCTGTGAAAGTGTACCCCGTGGTTCTTCAGATTTACTAATACTTTATTGTTAGATCATTTTTTTTTCTGATAGCTAGGTACAACTCTCTGCACAGCCTTCAAAAGATACTCAAAATGCATTATGGAAAAAAAAAACTAAAATTGATCTAACAATAAACTATTGGTAAATCTGAAGAACCACGTGGTACACTTTCACAGCAATACATTTATAAATTACGAACAATCAAATGGATGGTCTATAATAAAAAGTTTATCTATAAATACCAGCTCTGTCGAGGGTTGACGCGGTATTACAGTACCTACGCGAAAGTCCTATCAAGTATCCATTCTCCTGTATATCAACCTGGTTGGTCTGTCGTCTTCTGTTGGCGTTCACTTGTTGTATTGAGGATCACTTTTCTATTAATACACGCATTAAATAATAGTCTTTTATCAAAAAGTTTTAGAAAAATAGTGTTTATGAAAAACTTATAGTGTTATTTTGTCACTTGAAGAAAAAGAAATTCTTGTTTGAAACACTCATATGATTTTCTCATACTGCATCCACTTAACACAATTATAAAATTTACAAATTTCTAATTTTTCTTGATAGCTCTAAATAAATTTAAAAGGATTGTAACGGCAAGAGAGAGAACACAAGTCCGACCGAGAGAAAACAGGCCCTCTCTGACTTAAGCAGGTAGAGTGGGAGAACCTGTACATAAGCCAGTGAGAATCTATCTATCTATCTATCTATCTATCAGATTCAACTATACATCGCATCGTGTCATAACTCTACTCATACCTTTTATTCTATAAAATCATTACAAGTCCAGTGCAGTTTGTGTAAAACTTATAGTAATATTATAACTGTGTCTTCATATCTCGTCTAATTAATCAAACCTAATTTGTTTCCTCATCAATTCCATTATAGGATGGAGTTAAACGCTGGTAAGGCATCCTTAGCTCGGGTAGCCATTTAAATGTACTTATGTTGCAGACAAAAGAACAGCGTTAACAGCATTGAAGGAACTCAAATTTAACGCCACAAATTCCACAATACTCCCTAAATGTTTAGTTGACATTTTTGGACTTCTTTTTTCTTTTTCTAATTTTTATAAGATTAGTCTAATTTAGGATGCGCATCTTCAGGATGCGTGTGATAACACAGACTTGCACAGAGCAAATTCAGTTTACACACTGACTGGTCTTTTAAATGTATTTGTTAAATGCCTTAACTAGGTCAACTAGGGCTCTGTAATATATCTCTGTTATACTTTAATATTCCTTCTAGAGAGGGGTTTGGTGAATTATCTTGCTTTGCTCGTGGTTTTGTTGTTAAAAAAAAAATCTTTAACTAGGGTGATAAGATATAAGAGTAGGGTGATGGTGGGAAAAAGAACACGTGTTTGCGTCTTTAAAGGGGTCCTTTACTTTTCTTAATAGTCATTTATTTCTTTTCTTGTTATAGTTATTTATTTATTTATAACAGCGCGAAATAACACTGCGTCAGCCGTGGGCTGCTGTGAAATAATCACTGACATGAAAGGACGGATTACGAGTTGTATACTCGTAAGATAGTATAGATAAATAAATAATATTTTGTTAAACAAAATAATCAAATCAAAAATAAAACAATCAAACAATATATATAAGCAGATTGTTTGATGACACTGAACATATTTCACATTTCACCTTGTTATTTCGCGCTGTTATAAATAAATAAATAAATAAATAAATAACTATAATAGTAAGATAGTGTGGATATTTAATTGTAAAGTGAATCCCCCTCCAACAACGGAGTAAAAGATATAGACTCCCACGTATTGGATGTTTCCATTTTTAAGAAAAATATGCCTCTTTAAAGACCCAAAAACGTGTTCTCTTTCCCACCATCACCCTAGCCCTGTTGACCTAGTTAAGGCATTTAACAAATACAATTAAAAGACCAGTCAATGTGTAAACTGAATTTTCTCTGTGCAAGTATGTGTTATCACACTGTTTGACAAACGCATCATGAAGATAGGCGAACGCCTGAAACCGGTCGATGACCACAAAAAGAAGCAGGCTATCACGGAAAATATTTCTTATGCTTTCCAGCTCTGCCAACAACAGATATAATATACTCGTATCTCTGTTATACTTTAATATTCCTTCTAGAGAGGGGTTTGGTGTTTTGCTAGTGTCTTTGTTGTTAAAAAAAAAAAAAACTTCAACCAAAAATGTATGTATGTACTTTATTGCTTTAAAGATACAAAAATCTATAGCAAGAAGTGGGAGAAAATACAAAAATGAAATACTAATAACCAAAACAGAACAAAAAACTTGAAAAAATAAAATAAAATATATATACCTCAAAATACAAAACTCATAGAAAATCTAAAATAAAAATAAAAAACCAAAAAACATTTTGCAAATTAATATCATCCTTATCTGGTAATCAGTACAATATTTTACCAACTGTAAACTCATTAAGAATTTAAAGAAAATAGAGATAAATAACTAGGCGATACAACTGAACTATAATAAGCTAATTTATAAGTAGCTTTCTTAACTTGACACTTTTGACAAAAAATAAGTATATATTATTAATCTTGTTTCCATCAAAACGAGAGAGTACTTGTTCTATATCAGAAACTGTGTCATTATAGTCCGACAAATAGTGTTTCAAGTATTTTTCTCTGTATGGAGACAGAGACGGACAATACAGTAAGTAGTGGATCAAATTATCTTTATCCCCCGAATCACACAGTCTGCATAACTGCTCATTATTAAATTGAACTTTTTCTTCATTTACAAAGATACATGTATACGTTTTACTAGCTAACCTCAACCGTGAGATCAATCTAATTTTATTGATGTTAATATTATGATACAAATACTCTTCTCGCATTCCTAGGCTACTGACATTACGAAAATATACATTAAACGGTGAGTTAATAACAAAATCTACATCTTTTGACAAATAGTGATTTTCAAAAGCTTCAACCAAACTATTATAATTTTTATTAATAATATCAGAACTCTGACTGTTCCAAATATGATTTGCCCCTATCCGATAGAGAAGCTCTCTCAACTCATATGCCCAATTAAATGGGATATTTTTACAATCTATAAATTTCAATAACATATTATACGACTGTTTAGGCAGCATATCATCTGACATTTGTAATAATACTACCCACCAACTCAACATTCTCTTAAATATTTTACATATTAGATGGACACGACCTACCTCAACTCTAATATAACTGTCGGGAGTATTGATTGGCAACTTTAATAATACTTTAAAAAAATTCAATTGACCCTTCTCGACAATATTAGAGTACTGAATGCCCCAAATTTCTACCATATACAACAGTACACTCTCAGATAGGCTTCAAACCAAAAATAATAGAAAGTTTGAATTTTATATACTTATGGTATGAGCAACATTAATATTATAGAAGTTTCCCAAAATATTGTAAGATATCTGCAATTATGGGAAATATTACTTTCTCTTATAAGTCTATGAGGAAATATTGTAATTGTGCCATATTTTCGAAATACTGAGTTTAAATACGTAGGGAAATTAATGTTTTTAAGATTCTTAATTATGTAAAAAATATTTTATTGTCATAATTTAGTTTTCCTAAATTACGTTCAACTTTTCTAAAAGTTATAGTGCTGAATTGTTGCGATTAAATGTTATATGTATATTAAAAATACTTTGATTTTATGTGGCCACATATAAAAAAATATACGTATATCCTGTATGATATATATTTTTTATATAACATAGTATTCTGTACACTCTTTTCAGGGTTAACACCTTTTTATTTATGTATTTATTTTAATCCCTTTATGAATATGCATAAAACTGTAATTATATTTATTTGTTATAAAAATTCATGGAAGGTGTCATGGTGTAAATTTAAACTGTACACTACGATGGAGACGGCAAGTCTGGTTTAATAGGTTTCTATATAAGTTAGACTGTAATGGGAATTGTTTTAATAAAGTAAAATTCACAGCATTATTCAAATTTTTGTTTTTCAATATGTAAATTTTTTTTATATAAATATATATTTATTTATACCCATTTAACAAAATGACCAGAGATATGGTGTGATTTTCATTTTTAAAAAAATAAATAAATTCAAATAAGAATGTATTTCAAAATTAATGGGAGGTGTGACATGGCAACAACAACCCCAATTAGGTATGTTAAAATAAATTTAATGTATCTTCAGTTGGCTTCAATATCATGATAGATGGAATAAAATAAAAATATTTAATAAAATATAACAGTTTTGAATAAAGCCGTGACCTTCCAACTCCCATACAGTCATAATCGCTTTTCTCGGAGAAATGTTCTAATAAAAGTGATTGATGAATAAAAGAGATGGTTCAGAAAATCAGTTGGTTTTTTGTTTTGTTTTTCTTTCAGTTTTCTTCGAGTTCTCAAAAAAAAAAAAAACACCCCCGGGTTTCTTTAAACTTGGGTTGGCTACTGCAAGATATAACTTTGGACTCTCAATTAATTCTTATTAATATTATATCAGTAATAGAAGCGTATAATATATTGAAATTAGATTTTCGAGTGGTCGTCTATCGTCAACCTTCTCTTCTGCCCCCTCCTCACAGATCGAGAGCAATTCGCTGTGGAGGATTGTCTTCTCTGACTGCAGCAAGGCAAGTGTAACCTTCAATTAGTCAGGGAAATTCAGAAAGGAGTGGCGCCCAAATGTGAGCTGAGGTCTACCTCCTTGGAAACTATAAGTTCCTGGTAACCTTGTTCGGAATGGTTTCATGTTTTATACTGATGGCTCAGCCCAGGATGCTAGGTGTAATGTTAGGGGGCGCCGGAGTCTATTCGGAACCTTTCCAGTTGGCGTCTGCGGTTGGTAAGATAGCCTTAAACGTAAAGATGGCGACTTAACGGCAGTCTTTTAGTAGCAAATGCAATGACACACGGGCCTTGGCAGCGTATCGTCATTTTTATGGATAACCGAGCGGGTTATTGGCCATGGTTGGTACAGGGAGTTCAGATTGTTGTATTCGTGTCACAGTGCAAAGTAGCTATAGACACAGCTAGCAGTCCGGAAAGACTATTGTCTATCAATGGATATTAGTGCACTGCGCGGCATATTCGAGAATGACGAGGCTGATCGGTTGGCAAAGAAAAAGGCAAAGATGGTTCAGCCGGACATGCTGCTTTTTTCCACACATCGTGCGGAGGAAATGGCAAGCACTTGCCGAACCAAGAGAAAGCATTCCCCTTGATTTACCGAGTAGAATCCGGGTGGCTTGCTTCCGCATGCTAACTGAGCACGACTGAACAGCCGCGACCAATGATAACGTTAAAAAAAAAAACTCTCCTGAAAGTCTATAAAATGAAAGTTTAAATAAAATCTGTAAATTTTAAAAATCTTTAAATAAGGGAAAGGAATAGCTAAGTGGTTAGCGTTCTGGACTCCCACGCGGAGAACCCGGGTTCAAGTCCAGCTGAGTTACCCTTAGATTTTTTCTGCGTAGGAGCTTCTACAGCTCACTGTGCGGTGATGGACAGTGTTGTCTGTAACGAGAGAACACTGTCCGGAGGCCGGCAGTGCAGGGCGCCAATGAGCATACATGTTGACGCACCTTAAATTAAAAAAAAATATATATATATTAAATCTGCAAAATCTGTAATCTGGCAAAAACTGTTATTTCTCGTCTG
This sequence comes from Triatoma infestans, assembly GCA_011037195.1. Classification (NCBI taxonomy): domain Eukaryota; kingdom Metazoa; phylum Arthropoda; class Insecta; order Hemiptera; family Reduviidae; genus Triatoma; species Triatoma infestans. The sequence goes on along the minus strand of JAAEAF010001156.1, from coordinate 50,126 downwards.
ACCGAATTTAGTAAAAAAAATCTTAGTGACGAGTCAGTCCCCTATTAGAAGCTATATTAAATATCAAGTTGGTTGCAATTTTTCGTTTTTTAAATGACGCTGACTAACACACATACACACACACACACAAATGCATAAATCACTTTCGGAAAAACACTTCATCGGACTCAGGGATCCTCAAGATATGTATTTCCGGTAAAAACATAAGTTCAAAAATTTGATGCTGCCACAGTACTTCCTCCTATAAACAAGAAGAGAAGTAAAAATATTGTTTCCTTAACATGGTTCTTCATCTGAATATGTAAAATATAAATTTAAAGGAATTAATTTCAGTACTGTTTCTTTTGCAGATTTCTTTTATTATTTATAATAATAATAATATGAAGCTATTCTTATATTTATTTACTTTCATCTACCGACCATACATAAAGGAAATAGATATTAAATCTTACCAGAAGTTTAGAAACGTAGATTAACCTATTTCTGAGAAATGTTAACATAAATAAATGGTGTAATTTAAGCGCTAGAATTCCCACTAATTTACCGACCATTATCTGAAAGATCTTCAATACTAAATCAGTAACAAACGCATCTCTGATATCCGCCAATTATTATACAAAACTATTGATTTATAATTATTAAACTGTTATATGAGATTGTGCACACGAAATATCGAAATATCGTAGAGTTGTTCTCCCCCCTTGGGTTTCCTACTGATAACGTAATGAATACATTGGTATATATGTAGTCCAGATATTGTTTGGTTTATTTATGTGTGTCCAACCACTAAAAACGATTTTCATCTTTCATATATTTCATTTTATTGATCGATAATTCCATTAATTGCCAACATTTCTGGCCAATATTTTACAAGATGAGGTTTGTAAAATTTTTGTTTATATTGATTAGTAAATTACATTAACTCGGTTTCAAGTCCAGCTGTGCTGCCCTTAGATTTTGTCTTCCTAGGAGCCCCTATAACTCACTGCCCAATGATGGGCAGTGTTGTCTGTAACGCGTGAACACTGTCCGAAGACAGGCTAAGCACTGAGAAGGCTCCCGGCGCTAATCACCATAGATGACGCGCCTTAAATTTAAAAAAAAATAAAAAAAACAACTAGTAAAGTGGTACTTCCGGTTGAGGAATATTGACCACATAACGCACCGTCAGATCCCATGGTGATACCTAACGTAATATCAAGTTTGAACTTTCTACGATTTTTCGTTTTTGAGCTATGCTGTTCACATACACAAACACACACACACACACACAGACCATTTGCTAAAAACCACTTTTTTGGACTCAGGGGACCTCAAAACGGATATTTCCGGTGAAAACTCGATATCGAAAATTTGACACGATTACAATACTTCCTCTTACTAGGAGTAAGAGAAAGTAAAAATACATTACTTTTTATAATTATTTGACATCTGTCTAACTTGCGAACATAGTCTTAATGAGTTTTTAAAAATTCATCCGCCAACTGTAAGTTTATTTGGCCTTTTTATGGCATAGTATAATTATGTTGTATAAACATGTCTTCCCAACATGTTGCTTTGAGGAACAAGATCGATTTGCAGCACTCTTTCAAACTAACTATGACACTTACCGGTCACGGGAAAAATAAATCATATTTATTTAGATTTAAAATAATAAACAGTCCTGGATGTGTTTGTAATAGTTTGGTTGCCCAAACGTGGCACCATATAATTTTCGACTGCCCATTTTTTGAGGCAAGTAGAGCGGAATTGATAAAGAAGGTGATTCAGGAAGGAGAAGGATGGCCAGCAGCTCCGAGTTTGTTAATTTCAAAATTCAACAAACAGTTCATGGTGTTTATCAACAAAATTGACCTAAATTTATTATAAATAGTTTGCTAGTTCTTGCAGTATTATATCTTCTTCTTAGTCTTTCTTATTCTTAATTTAATTGTTATATTTAGTTTATGCAAACAACTCAAATTGCTATTGTCTTTACATTACTTAAAAATAATATGATAATGATAAAGTAAAGTAAAGTAAAGTAATGCCTATTTTTTCAGGCGGGCTTAACGTCCAACTACCAAATTAGGTGTCGTGGACGGGGGCGGAAGCACTTACTTTACTATTAATATTTTTTAAACAAATATAAAATTTAGTTATACGCTGGACTCGAACTGGGGTCCTCCCACTTACAACTCCATGCTCATAACCAATGCACCAACACCCGCCCCTAATAATGATAATGATAAATGTTAAATTAATATTTTGAATTATAATGTTAAAAGCTTGTAATCATGTGGGGACAGGCAGATAATAAACTCCTCAGCTGCAGGGCTACTGGAGCTGGGAAAAAAAACAAATGGCATAGTATATTTCTTGAATTCTATTCGATATTCATTGTGTACCTAACGTTTTCACTTTTTCAGAGACATTTTTCGTGGTAGCCTGCTTCATTTTGTGGTCATCGACCGGTTTCGGGCGTTCGCCCATCTTCAGGATGCGTTTTTCAGACAGTGTGACAACACAGACTTGCACAGAGCAAACTTTAGTTTTCACACTGACTGGTTTTTAACTGTATTAAAACTAAACTCTTAAACTAGGTCAAGGGGTATGGTCAGCTGGGTGGGAAAACACGTGTTTGGGTTGTTAAAGGGCAAATTTTCCTTACAATGGAAACAACACGTGGGGGTCTAATTTTTAAACTCTGTTGTTGGAGGGAGATTTACTTTACAATTAACTAATCAAAATAAAATATAAAATATATAAAATAAATAATTAAATTAAATAACGATTTAAACTAACATCATTTAAAATTAAGCGATTTTTATAATTAAGTTTTTTATAATTATGCATTCCAGTCATTATTTCACTTTTTCACACAACATTCATATCCTCGCAAGCATGTATACCTAAATATGGTTTTTTTATATAATTAAGTTTTTTTATTATGCATTCCACTCAACATATCACCTTTTTACACAACATTCACATACATCATACATCATCATCCAAATACGCACACTTTTTTTTTTTTTTTTTTTTAATAGAATATATATATCTATATATATTATATATATATATAACTAGCAGATTTAAAACTTAACCTAAAACTAAAATTTGTGTAAGAACTGTGTTTTCACTTTTTCTTAGTCTTTTGTTACGGAAGATATTGCGATCGTAGATGGGAAAAAATTACATTAATGAATGCTGAATATATTGTTTAAGTAAACAGTGTACTGCAAGGACTTTACAGAATTTAATATAGAAAGATTGTGGTAGCGTGAGAGAATGACTAGAGTGAACTGGCAGAGTGTTGGTGATGATGTTTTCTTAATGGTTGTATGTGCAACATTGAATCACAGACTTGTTTGAGAGATATTTAAGAGAAGCTAGAGTTTCTATATGATTCTGAAGGTCTACTTCTCCACAGAGAAGGTAGATTGAATACCGTGTAGTAGGGAGATATTTTACGCTCATGTGACGTATGTATGATGAAGTTGTAACTTGTCCCTTATAATTTTGTTCCACCGGCATCCACTACATCACCGTTTTAGAGAAAATTATAAAAATCTAAAAAATTACCTATTCAGTATTCGCACATCCGTTAATCAATTTTAATCAAATTTGGAATCCTACTAATGCTTCTCATGTAAATTAATAACAGATAAGTGGTAAAAACCATATATTACACTGAAGTGTAACTTTAGAGGAAAGGACGCTACTGTTTCCCCCAGAGCCCCCCAAAAAATCCATTTTTACCGGGAAAAAGTTTTAAATAAAAGCAATACGTATTTATTCGTGTAGATAGTATACGAAGTTTTTTTTGTTGATGGTTCTGTACTGCGACCATTATTTTGATCTATTGTACCCCCTCTAGTACCGAGGATGATCTAGCTCATCTACAGTACCCTCTCCAGGTTGAGCTTCCCAAGAAATCCCAAAATCCTGGATGGTTCTAGGGCGGGTATTTCCTCCTTCCCTATCTGGTAACGGCCCAGATTACTAAATCTTTTTTTGAATGACGGCATCACGTCCATGAGTAGATATCGGATTTTCCTCCTTCTCTCCACACAATCTGCATGTGCCATCATCTTCTAGGCCAAGCTTCCTCAGGTGTCCCCCTGAGTCTGCAATGCGCCTTAAGGAATCCCGTAAGAATGCGGATCCTGTTCTTACTCATACTCAGCTGCAGGCTTTCGACTTTTCCTGGTTATAACCACCCAGACAGACCTTGGCCTGCCTCTCAGTCCCGGGATGGTGTTCCAGAGATGAGCACTTTTCGCCATCTCCTACTTCTTGATTTCTTGACCAAGTATACTTGGTCGCTGGCTCCACAAAAGGGCTCTAGCCCAGTGAGAGGAGATACAGCGCCCTTCTTTTGCCAGGGTGTCAGCTACCTCATTGCCTTCCATGCCAACATGTCCCGGTAACCAATATAGGGTAATTTTATTTCTTCTGCCTAGGTCATTGAGCTTACCTATCCATTCCCGTACCATTTTAGAACTGATAACATAAGAACCCACTTCGTTAATGGCAGCCTGACTATCGGATAGGATAACTATCTCCTGTTACCGATATCCTCTGTCAAGGTTCACCTGAACGCACCTTGCAATAGCGTAAATTTCCGCCTGGAAGATGCTAGGAAACCTACCCATGGGTTCCGAGTGTTTGGTTCTAGGCCTAAACACTCCGGCCCGGTTCCTTCGAGGATCTTAGACCCATCTGTATACCACTTAGTGGTATACGAAGTTTAAAGAATATAGTTGCAGCCGTTTTTGAAGAAAATCACAAACACATACAGACCATTCGCTAAAAACAAAAATGAGGTGAGGTTTTCAAGTGTAAACTCTATTTACAAAATGTGACACTATCTCAATGCTTGCTTTTAATAGGCAGTTAGAAAAAGTAATACTTTGTCAATTTGAATTTGAACATTAATATGCGAGAAATTCCTACAACATCACACTGTTCCGGCAAACGCATCCTGAAGATGGGCGAACGCCCGAAATCGGTCGATAATCACAAAAAAAAAGGAGGTTATCACGGAAAATATCTCTGAAGTTTTATTTCTGCTAGTTGTTTTACTTCTAGTCAGCTATATAAACAAAATTTTAAACATCAGATCATTGAATCGACTGAACTGAATTTAAAATACAATTGGGATGTATATAGTTCATTAAATTGTTGTGGTGGTTGGTTCCGCAAAGCTGGAAAGCATCAGAGACATTTTCCGTGGTAGCCTGCTTCATTTGTGGTCATCGACTAGTTTCGGGCGTTCGCCCATCTTCAGGATGCGTTTGTCAGACAGTGTGATAACTCAGTCTTGCACAGAGCAAATCTAGTTTATGAACTCGGTTTATACGATGACCACAAAATGAAGCAGGCTACCACGGAAAATGTCTCTGATAGTTTATTAAATGTCAATCACTGAGTCATGGCTGAGTGCTTCCGATTCGAATCATTATATCACTCTTAAGATTCAAATTCAAATATTTCCTGGCAATTACTTTTTTTCTTTCTAATTATCCTACATTTTCGGAATGATTTAAGAGATTTACAAAAATATTCATTACACATTTATAAAAGCTTCATTTATTTCAACTAAATTATATTGTAACATTTTACTTTATTGTTGATAAAAATGGAAGACCTTTTTGAAAAATTAGTTTCATAATAGGAAATCTGGATCTTCTAAATAGAATTAAAGTTTCTCATTATAATTTGTGCTAAACAATTCAAATGAATATTTGATATAGGGATTGCATGTTTTATTCTTTTAAAAAATTTATTCACGGTATATTTTTGTTCCTCTCTCTCTCTCTTCGTTTAAGTAGAATAAAAAAAAGTATTATATATATTTCGTGAGTAAAGTAGACACGCGAAGTTGTCCACTGATGAATTTTATTGTACAGTTCTATTCACAATAGCTTTATAAAGGTCAACGTCGGAATGAAATAAAATGTTCCGCAATAAGTAACTGCGGCCCAAAATAAAAAGCGAAATGACTTCAATAGTAATGCCAAACAATAGTGAATTCTTTTTGGCCAGATTTATATCTCTTATTTGAGTGTGTCTTCTTGAAGCTGGGTAAATCAATGAAATCTTTAGATTTAATGTACCATAGCTTATCTTTGCAATTCCATTATCTATGTTCTTTGTTATTTGCGATAGCAGATTGAACTAAATATATAGATAGATACATATATAAACAATTTTTTTTCATTTTTTATTTTATATATTTATATTTATTTTCTTTAGATTTTGTTCTAGTTTTCTTTTAGAGATTTGTTTATTTTCTCTTGTAAGCGGAAGTATTTGCGAACATGGTTAATTTTTTAAATTGATTTTTTTCTCCAGAAATACGTTTCTGAATTGCTGAATATGAAATAAAAAAATATTTTTAGCGAGAGTTCTTGATTTGTGTGTGTGTGTGTGTTTTGTGTGATCAAAATATCTCAAAATAAAAAATAAAAAAATCGCAGGACGTTCAAACTTGATATTCCGTTTAGGTATCACTCACATCTACAATTAGGTTTTGGTTTGATGTAGGTTTGTCGTACATCAATTGAAGACGATCCACAATCCACGCCAAGACGAAGAGCGATCCACGTGTCCAAAAACTGCTACTACCGAAGAAAATATCGAGAAGATATACAATATGGTTCTAGATGATCGACGATTAATGGTATATGAGATAGCTAAGGCTGTAGCCACACAGAAGAAAAGGTACGGTACATTTTGCACGAAGAACTCAGTAAAAAGAAAGCTTTGTGCAAGATGAGTGCCGCACACAAATAAGTAACCAAATTTCTCAGAAATGTTTGTGGCGTTTTAAGAAGAATCCAACCGATTTTCTGCGCCGATTTGTTACGATGGATGAATTGTGCGTTCACCACTTTACACTTGAGTCAAAACAACAGTCCAAACAGTGGATAGAAGCCGGGGTCTCTGCACCGTAATAAGCAAAGACAATTGCTGGATAGGTTGTAGTTAGTGTTTTTTGGGATTCCAAAGGGATGCTTTTAATTGAGTACCTGCGAAAGGGTCATACAATTAATGAGAAATACTATGCATATCTTCTTGACCTCTTTCACCAGGACAATGCACCCGCCCACAAAGGCGCTTTGGCAATTTGGAAAATTGATTGATATGAAGTATGAATTGTTGGAATATCCTCCCTTATTCGTCAGCTTTGGCTCCCTCTGACTTTCATCTATTCCCAAACCTTAAGAAATTTGTAGCTGGAAAACGTTTTGGGTCAAATGAAGAGGTGATAGCAGCGGTAAATGGATATTTTGAAGTCCTTCCAAAATCGCAATTCAGGGACAAAATCCAGTTATTGGAGAAACGTTAGACAAGATGTATTTAACTAAAGGGAGACTATATTGAGAAATAAATGTATTTATTTAAGATAAAAAACTCATTTTCACTATTACACCGAGAACTTTTCCCCTTGCCAACGTATGTAATCGCGATTGTTACTAAGTTACGAAGACCCACTATAGAAAATATAACAGATCGAAAAAATTGAATTCCTGATATGAATTTGTACAATTCGATTGTCATAATGTTTAAAATTAATTGCCAGTGAAATTCTACAATAATATTTACACTTATATATTGAAAGGCTGACAGTTTGAGAACTGTGTTGACAGACACTACAGTGTACTATATTGTTGACATTGTATTACAGAATACAATGAGTGATGCAATTAGTGCCGGGTTCCTTAATCTAGGAAGGAAGTGAGTAACCGAGAGAGAGGGAATGTGGAAAGTGAGTTCTCTGTCCTTTATTCCTAGTAAGGAGAAATTGTTCTTCTGTTGGGATAGTGGTTGGCTGAAGGATTGCCTTGAGAACACCGCCTACTGAATGTTACAAACAGTAATACTACTAAGTAGACTAGACACACACACAAAGTGGCTGCTATGTAACGACAGGTAAGTACTTCAGGGGATTGTGCCAAGTGACCGACCGTGTTACATACAACTTGCGCCTTACATTAACCTAACTGTCAGCCCATATATACATTACACCAATCTGTTTTTCCTTCAGCTCTATTTCCTTACATTATTCATGACCTAACAGGTACTTCCATTGTTTTTAATTAACATTTATGCTTATCTCACTAAAAGATAAGTCCCATATTGTTTGTACTCTTGGCTTAACATCCATGCTTTTTGATGGCTATTACAGAATTTTAGTTTGGTTAGAGATTCTTCACCTTTCTTAACATGTGGTTCTTTTTCTAGATTATGAAAATATTTTTCGTCAATTACGTTTATTAGGTATGTAACTTAGGAAATTCACACATTATAAAATAAAATTTGAATGCACTTGGAATATCGCTAACAACATTTCACCAAAAAAATATTTTATATATGAGATAGACCTTCGAATGTTTAACGAATACACGAGATTTATCCCCTTCCCAAAGCCACTTAAAGTGAATACCGTGTGATTTTTTATTTCTTAAGTTATGCGGTAACAGACAATCAAATAGACACACACACACACACACACACACACACACACTGACCAATGTGAAAAAACTACTTTATCGTCTCAAGGGACTCAAATAATATATTTCTGGTGAAAACTAAATTAGGAAACTGAAATGTAACCATCACTTTCTCGTACAGAGGTAAGAGAAAGTAAAAATTGATACCGCTCATTTGAAAAACAAACATTACCAATGTTTTAGTGTCGTTATTGTCTTTGTGAAATATTCATTCTAAAATAATAATTGTGTAACGTTAAGGCGGGAAGCTAATTACCCTAAATTTCAATAAATAAATGGCTAAACAATTTTGTTTATTGATCATAAAAATGATTTTTAATGTTGAGGACAACAGTAAATAAAAGATGGATGCATTTAAATAAAAATGGAATGACATTATTTTACTTATAATTAAAAAAAATAATAATAATAATAATAATGCACTACGAACGAAGCAATCAACACAGATTAGAGAAAGTTCCATTGGCTGTCCTTGAGAGTGGTAGGGAGTTCATTTCCTGATAAGATTTTGATTTTATAAATGCATAAACATTTTACAAAAGGGGGTGGGTGTATGCTGAGCATTGGTGCCGAAAAGGTGGAGCTTAAGCTAGCAGCAGAAGAGTAGGGTGAAAGCAGGGGATGGAATCAGAAGTGCAACCAGAAATCCAAACAGAAAAAAAAGAAGAAAGAATGAAGAAATGAGAGAAGTGTTGTGGAAGAAAGAAATGCAAAAATAATAGTTTTGAAAAATAGTTCAGTGAATTTTGACAATATTTAAGTGAAGCAGTTTTGGAAAATGAATAGTGAATTTACCTTCAAAAAGAGTGTATTTAGAGTCAGGTACTATAATATGGGGTCATTGCTATTAGGGAAACAAAGGCACAAAAATCCGTTAAATTAATACAATGCCACTTGGCCAACTGTTTTGTAAAGGAAGGCATTCCTTCAAGACAGTCTGCATTCTGCTATCAAAGCCAAACACTTTCTTCAGGAATCGTTCTCTAAAAATCAGTGGCAGTTTCACAATATATTAATAAGTTTATAATACCTTGCTAATAACTTGTAGTTATCACTTTATTAGAATATATTTACTGTTAGCAGTGGCGAGTATTTCTGATACTTCACTCTCTTTAACATACATACTTACAAGGCCTTTTACTAAACCGCTCGTGCTACTACAAACATACAACAGAACATCAACAAAAACATTTCAGAAGTCACAGCTTAGGAGACTGAGGAGTCAGTGGCGGCGAGAACTGAAAAAATAGTCCTGAAATGGTATGGGCATGTTAAAAAAAAACGCGTGGCAAGACATGGCCATACGTAAATAGGAGAAGAGAAAATAAGGACAACTAAGAGCGATACGGAGGAAAAAGATCGATTATTGAAGAAGGATCAAAGTCAGAAGAAGCAGGTTTAGTGGCGTGCAAAATCATAAGTAAAATGGATAAATAAAGCAATCAATGCAGAAGGAAGAAAAGCGTCATAAATAATTGCATTTAATAAGTTTTTTACCGCATCCATCCGACAGTGTGATAAACAACAGCTTAGTTAGTGCCTGGAATAGCTGATAGTATGATAACAGTATGATATCATAGAGATCCTGAAGACAGACAAACGCCCAAAACCAGTCGATGATCACAAAATGGAGCCGGCTATTATGAAAAAATTCGCTGATGCTTTCCAGCTCTACGGACCCAATCACAACAACTAAGTAAATGTCAGGATCTCTTTTTCTCTGTTTTGATCACAAATCATGGACCAAAGATAGGAAAGCACCCCTAATCCATGCATCACAATTACGCAAACTCTTCGCACCAATCAGTTTGTCGATTTCAAAATTAAGGAAGGATTAAGCTCATTAGGGCGTTGCTAGGAATGAACTTTAAATATGTCATAAGTGATCACCTTCGAAACCATATCTTAGTAAACTCTAAGGTAAGAATCATCATATTATTAATATAGTTTATGTTTATTATCTATATAAAAATATAAGGCAACTATCAAGGGGTGGGGATAACAATTTCCATAAAGTAAAAATTCAAATAAGTCATAAAAATTTATAACTGTAAAAAAAAGGAACAAAATGAAAAGCTGAAGTTTTATACAATTTATAACAGTAAAATTGTTATGGGCATGTAGAGAATATACCGGCCAGATAGGAGAAGGTTACAAGGCTCTGAATAACCAGACTTTATTGGAGCTCCAAAACAAGAAGAAGAAGAAGAAGAAGGAGACCTATGCGTGGGAGAGGTAGGTGGTGCGAGAAACAAAATGTATACCGTGCTGGTGGCACTTTATTGTATATAGTGTAATAAGGCAACACAAGTGTACAACACAGAACGACATACACATATAACACACATATATACACATATAAGCAAAACTCACCAATATCAGCTTCTCCTATAGAGTTGCAGCTATTCTTTTTCTTCAATATATTCATATAAATATATTTATTTCTTTATCAATTACCAACCATTTATGGTTTTCTAAAATCCAAAATTGCCATAATATCCATTTTTGTACTTTCTCTTACTTCTTAGCAAGAGGAAGTATTGTAATCATGCTAAATTTTCGATATCGCGTTTTCACCGGAATTGGTGTATGTGTGTGTGTGTGAAAACAGCATAGCTCAAAAATCGAAAATCGTAGAAAGTCCAAACTAGATATTCTTTTAGGTATCTATTGTAAAAACGAGAATAGATCAGCATAAAAAATCTTTAACAAGTAAAACACAGACAGAAACCTCCTTGCTAAAACATTATAGACTAACGAACCACAATTTCAATTTTAACAACCCATCGGTTTATTAGACATGGAAAAAAATACAAACAAAAGGAAAATATTAAAAGCCATATATATAGCACTCAATTTAGATAATATAATAGATGATAGGAAGGAATGCTCACAAGTAAAAGCGTATAGCAGTATATTAAACACAATAAAACAATACACAGAAAAAGCAGGACATAATAGTAACCTATACGCCAATCACCTTCCGATAGACGCAGATGACCAATAAAACATAACAATTTAATATTAAATAAAATAGCTTTTCAATAATTAAAAAATAAAACAACAACATGAACAATTTTCTAAATTTATTAAATTAATGTAAATAATTATTAAAAAAAAATTAAATAAATAACTCAACTTGAATAAATATAACTAACCATGGAAATATGACACGTCACTAAACCAGGTCAGTCCACCAAGAATAATAGCCCGTTAGCTAGGTGACTCATATTAATACACTACTAAGTTATTTAAATTTAGTTAAATAATTAATTATATATAAAATATAAAAAGAAATAATAAACTTATATAAATAACACCTGTTTATTATAGGCCATAAGGGGGAAAAAATACTAATACACAAATTAAATGAAATTTAAATATAAAACAACCACGTGGGCTGAACATACGTAATGAGGCTAAATATAAAAATAGTTTTATTAACTTATAACTTAAATATCTGGACAATATCACTTAATGGTTTTGGCACAAAAGTTTTAAATAATTTAAATAATATAAATTAAAGAAGCCTCTGTATATGATTAAGAAATGTATCCTAAGGTAATTAATTTTCGGACAACTTATCTAATGTAATATGTATATCACAACCATTGTATTATATATTTAATAATTTTTCAGTAATGTAAAGGAATAATTCTCCTATGAAAATGGCACGTGTAGTGCTGAAACATTGGAATTCTAAAATAAATAGATTATTTTGGCTGTTGTAAAAAGGTTCATTAATTAGAATTAAATATGTTGTTGAAATTCCGAGTTTGAAAAATATCGGATGACCAGAAGTGCGTTTTTACTAGAATGTATTAGTCAGTTTTCTGGTATTTTCTCCATAATGGCTCCAACGATTTTCTTTAAACTAGTAATGTGAACGATACATATAAAGAGCTACAACTTTTATTTGAAAAATTTCTCCTGATAATGATATTTAAGGGGGGTTTTGGGGGAGGGGTGGGGTTATGTTTTTCTCTAAAGTGTTATCATAGTTGAATTATACAATTTTACCATCCAAACAAAATTAATTAAAAATAAATAGATGGCCAAAATTCTGAGTTTCAAGAAAATTAGTAAACCGGATGTGCGCTTTTGTCTGAACAATTTTTTTAGTTTTCGACGAACTCTGACGAATTTCATTTAATTTGTTACACTAACTTATAAAATTTGTCAATTTGAATTTTGAAAATTGGAGTAAAAGAAAGTTGTTTGAGTGTTTCATACCAGATTTTTTTTTACTTTCTCTTACTGTTAATGTTAAATAAGAGGAAGTATTCCAATCTTATCAAATTTTCGATATTGTTATTTCACCAGAAATACACGTTTTGAGGTCGCCTGTGTTCGAAAAAGTGAAGACTGAATTAGCAGAGTGTTGGTGATGGTAATGTTTTCTTGAAGAGTCTGTGTATGGACCTTGATTCCTGCCAGCCTTTAGTATATAGTTGCTGAGAACTTCCCCTATTTCTCTTGCCAAAATCTCCAGGAGTTAAGGAAGGCGGATGTGCTAATGAGATGTGTTACGCACAGCGGATTGCATAGCAGTTGGGTGGATTGCCATAGGATTTGTTTTTTGTGGCAAGCAAGATATGAAGCATTTACATACTCGCAAAGAGTGCCAAGATCCCTGGAGAAGTGGCTAATCTAGGTTCTTCTCCAAGATACACCCATTCACATATCAATTTCAAAATAAATAATTTTAATATAATATTAATATTGAGAGAGCCTCAAAAAATATATCATTCCATCAGGGAGGCATTTTCGAAATTGAGGAAATACTTTGTACAGAATAAAATTTGGTTAATATAATTTTAAAATGTGGCCAGTAATTTTCAGAAATATTTGTTTAACCAATAGTTCAACTATTGGTTAAACAAATATAATAACGCCAATAAATACATTCAGCAAGGAAATAACCTGTTTTAAAACTTAATTAATATTTCCAATCAAATTTAATTAATTTTATTAATGCAATGTTTTATTATTTATTACTATGCTATAATGTTTTTTTAGATTTATTATTAAAATGAATTCTTTAGTATTAAAAATAATCCAACACCATTTTATATAATATCTTTTTTTAATGAATTTCTCCTCTTATCCAAAACTTTTTAGACTGTGCTGATTTTAATAAATTAATAAAAAAGTGGGGTGACTAATATTTGCATTTTTTTTTTTAATTTTAACTTTGAAATTAGAATGTGACGTCATGTTTTTTCTGTGTTAGCCGTGTGTACGCTGTTCGTTTGTTTGTGGTTGTTGTTATGTTTTGTTTGTGTGTCTATATAACAAAGTTTTATACAAACTTTGCTATAGTGAAGTGAGTAAAACTTGTGAAGTAAGGCTTGTACTCAATTATACTAGCTGATGGGGTCTCCTACCTTCATTAGATCAACCTACTCCTGCAGCCAGTTTATAGATGAGCAGGCTAAATTGGGTGAAAATCGATATAAACCAAGCTTTTCCAAATAAATTCAGTGTGTTTTAAATAATTGTATTTTCTATGTTAAAGTACATGGTTATATGTTATATGGTATAAATATATAAAGTACATGGTTATATGTTTGAATATACAAGTAGCTGTTGTCTTTTGAAAATAATTCTTAATTAAATTCGTCTTTTTTTTCTGTTTATCTCATTATATTTTAGTTTCTTGTTTAAATGATTAATCTGTCAGAAGGAACTGGGTAATTTTAATATCGAAGACCCTTAGATTTTCTCTTCCTAGGAGCCCCTACAGCTCACTGTCCGGTGATGGACAGTGTTGTCTGTAACGGGAGAACACTGTCCCGAGGCCGGCAGTGCACTGAGAAGGCTCCGGGCGCAAATAACCACAGATGTTGAGGCGCCTAAATTTAAAAAAAAAAAAAAAAAAAAAAAATATCGAAGAAAATGTATCGCTCTGTTACGCCCTGCATATAAATCTAAAGCTGGATGTCGCTGATATAGATTGGCAGTTTTACTGATTTGTGTTGGTTGGAAAATGATGAGTGGCTTACTTGATGAGAAATCTCTAACCTATAAAAAGGCTTCTGACAGAGAGCTGAGTGCAAACAGTTAAAGTGAATACCGTTCTCATAGTCGATGAAAATTTTGCTGGACTTGGTATAACTCTTTGTTTCACCATATTGCAATAGACTTCTTCTGGATTATTAACTCAGTGTTCGGTCGCGGCGCCTTTGAGGCTTATATTTCATTCTATTTCTCCATATTTCTATTTTATTTATTGCCCTGTTTATTACGTTTGGACTTTAATCCCCTGCTACTTTCCAAACTACAGTTTTCTGTTTCTTCCTTCATCTTCCGCCACGTTCCCACGCTTCCCCGCATTTTCCCTCTCTCTCTGTTTTTGGTGGTGGGATTGCCGGCACCTTTCATCTTCGGACTGCGCACGTTATTTCCGTTTCCCTTACCCTTCAAACCTTCTGTATTCCTCAAAAACTTGACTCACTTCTCTTCTGTACATCGCCTGGTCAACAGTGTATGTTGTGCCGTTCTCTTCTCTGTCGCCCATCTAGTTGACCTCAGTTACCGCTTCTTCTTCTGTGGTGTAGTGTTAATTTCGCCTTATAAACTTTGTGTCGCCTTATACTCGCCTATTAGCCGTGGTAATTATTATATCTCGGTAATTACCAAGACTCATCCCTCCGCTCCAGCATCTTCACGAGGCTATCTCACTGCATCTTAGTGGACTCGCCAGCACTTGCCGCTTCAACCACGGCATCTTACGCTTCTGAAGAAGCATTCTAATCCTTCTACGCTCACCAGAGTTCCTTTCTTCCGACACACACACACACACACACACACACACACACACTCACACATACGTCCCCTCCTCCTTTCCCACTCCACCATTCGCCTCATCAACCCTGCGTCTATTCATCACTCAACGTCACCAAGGGGTAAGTCTCGTTTTTATTGTTTAACATTATTATTCAATTTTTTTTTGTGCTTTTGCCACTATTCGCCATCTCGCCTTGGGTGTCTGCCGCGCAGACACTCAGTATCAATTATTTTTTAAAATCTGATCCAGCAATTACTCTGAAGAAGCCTATTGCAATATGGATGGAACTTTAGCTTAAACCATTCTATGGACGGAGGTCTCAATTCTAGTTTTTGAATTGGAATATGTTCCAATGATAAGCTATATGTAACATAGTTGTTTGATGTAACTCATTCCAGAGTTGTTTACCGATTCCTGGATGATAAGATCTCTTGAATGCCGCTTGCTTTGACTTCTTCGAATGTTGAATTTAGACGAATAAGGCCATCTAATATTATGGACTACTCAATTAAGTAATTAATTGAAGTCGTATGAAAATTTCACATCAAATTTTTTACTTTTTTTTTTTTGGAGTAAGAGGAAGTATTGCGATCGTGCCAAATTTTGAAAATTTTACTTTTCACCGGAAATACAGGTCCCCTAAGTTCGAATTTTTTTTTTTTAATGAATTTCACTCCAAATTTTATTATTTTTGTAGGAGCTGCATCGTTCCTTACAAATAATTCTCCGGTTCCATCATTCATACAATATTGTGTGAAACTAAATTGTCTATTAACAGTACCAGCTTTTATATATTTTAATTTATTAACTTTTATATTTTAACGTATTTAAATTAACCCTTTATTTATTCATTATACAGTTTGTATTGAGTTAAGGTCTATCTTAAAAAAATTGATTAGATAAAAAACGAAGATATAAAAAGAAAATTGTACCTTTTACTTAGGTTAAAGGAAGAATTAACTTTAAATTCTTTATACAAGTATTTGAAACTAAATAAACTTTTCTAGAAAACTGATCTAAAAGAAAGTAAATAAATTTAAAAAATAAAGTGGCAAGAAAGTCAGTAGTTAAGCTCATGTAATCGAATTTAATTAAATAGCCAGAAGGTAAAGGCCCTATACTGGGAAACTACAAAGTTTCACGGTTGGCGTTCCTGGCAAGCCCATTCCAATATAAAGTTGGTAATTCTGTTCGAGGGTGATGTAACAAGCGCATCACTGTTCTTTCTCTAATAGTTTATTAATTAAAAAGATTTCTTCACTATTAATACTACTGAATACTTTATTTTCTTTTTAATATGTTCATTTTTTTATTAATACTTCTTTTTACACTGAAATTTCACTTATTTTTTTTTTTTTTTTTGATTAGAGGTCAATTATTTTAAATGTCTCTCTCTTCGGAGTTTGTCACCCCAGCTGTTCCATATCACTCTTATCACTTCTTGCCTAAAGTGTCTTTAATAAAGCGTAAAATAAGAGAGAATCTCAACATTCTCTTTGTCGATGAAAGTTTACAGTGATGAAATTTTTGATAGACTTGGATAACTCATTGTTTCGCCATAGTGAAATAGACTTCTTCTGGGTTATTAACTCAATATCAGTATTGTTAAAATTTTATCCAACAAATACTCTGAAGAAGCCTATTGCAATATGGGAGGAACGTTAGTTTAAACTATTCTACGGACGGAGGGCAGTCTCAATCCTAGTTTGTGATTGGAATGTATTTCAGTGAAGAGCATTATGTAAATTGCAGCAATTCATTGTTAATTTTTTTTTTCTCAGATTTGAGAGCCCTTTTTTTTTCTTGTTTACTTTATAATTTTTTATTTTTCTCACTTTTTATTTAGATATTCACAACTGCAAAACATGGATAATGTGGTGTAAGCAAGTAGCAAAAAATAAATATATTTAAATAAAATTAGTTTAGAAGTAAAAACTGGTCAGTTGGCTAGCAAAAGAGGGAGGATCCATTAGTGGAAGACAAAGCAATTGACCAAACTCTATTGTAAAGGACCCCGTTTGGAATGCGACGAACTATTATGAATAACAGACCAAAAATTATACACTGTCAGTCTTACAGTTACATTCAAGTCTTACACAGATCAAGAGACAGTCACCAAGAAGTCACCAACGCTTTATTTTCAAGAAGTGTTCTACACTGTCATTCTGTCCGGATATTTATCTATCCTTGTTATAATTAGTTTTGCTCGTATATATGTATAAAAATCGATCTAGTCTTAAAAGTAGTCGTGGTTAATTACTGCTTCCTAACTCACTAAGTTCCTGTAATATTTCTTGAAATTACTGTGCACCTTTTCAAAACCGCTTTTAGTGCCACATTAAAAAAAAATATACAACAAACCAGTTACACCACAATGAATAAGTGAATATGTCACAATAATGGTTACAGGGCATTAAAAACTTGTACGAGATGCCGCCAAATGGAGGTACTCCCTATGCGTGTTATTAATCGTCGGTGTTAAGCGAAGAAAATGGTCTCGGACCCAGCGACGTTTTAGTCTTCTGGGAGAATCGTTTAGGATTGTGAGAGAAAAAACGCTATGAATAAGAGGATTGGGATGGTTGTATATGGGAGTCATGTAATGTTTTAAAAAGGCATTTTATTAGCTTATTGGCAAAGGGATTTGGAGGTTAGAGAGATACACTTTATTTTTAAAAAACTAAGTGGGGCTGCTCAACTAGGTTGAGTTGCAGAGAACACAGCGTACCAATCAATCAGCAAGGACAAGTCATATAAAAATAAAGTGAAACAGATAAAAAACACACACATATACACATTATGAGAATAAAAAGAACTTAACACTTAACTCAACTTAAACCTAATAAAAGATCATTTATCATTGTTAGTATATATGGTTTTTTTATAATCGCTAGTGAGTCTATAAGAATGAGCTCACTAAGCGACGTCAGTTTGCTCTGGTCGATACCGACCGTGTCAAAAAACTTTGCCGTTCTATTCGGTATGGTTCCTTTCGAACCAAACCAGAGTCCCCGGACCTGGAACTCTCTACCTCCGAAGTGCTCTCTGTACTTCTCCTGGTAGTAGGCGATGCACTTCTCATAGATACGGCGCTTCTCCATATCGATTTTCTCCGCCTGTCAGGATCGTTAGACTCATATCTGATTGTGGAATCCAGGATATATGCCAATTTGCTGCCCTTCCTGAAAGCCAGGATATCTGCATATCGGGTCGACCCCGCGTCATCGACAGCAAGCACCTCCTCGTAGCACACAAAATCCTTTGTACCTTCAGGTAGCTCCATGATGGTGTGCTTGACATGGTGGTGCCGGCGAGTGACAAGGAGCATGTTGTGTGGATAATTACCAAGCACGTGGTCTGGTTTTCATTCTCCCTGCCACTCGGCGGCAGAGGGGTCCAACATCTCCTGACATCTGTGCGGCTACCGCCGGTACTCCACAAAGAGGAGCATAATTGTTACTTAATTTAAGAGAGTTAGTCCATTCGGAGCCCGACAACAGCTGCTTATTGCAGACGAATTGATTACCTTTAGGGTTATGCCTAAAGTGGCATACCCCCACACCTTACACGCAGCCCACGATTCGAAAGAGCTCTCTCTTAGACCTTGGCGAATTCTTTTGATGGGCACTAGTTCTTGGGGACTTATTACATCTAATTCAAGCCTAGCCGCGCACAGACTTGATTCACCCTCAGTATTAGATGTAAGTTGGTGTATTAAGTGTTAGGTTGGACACAGAGAAAGGGGAGCTGGTAATTCTTCAGAAGATTTTTGATTGTAGGATTTGAATACGATGAGAAAACTGCTTTAATAAATTTAGAATTATTAATCTGTACATTGTTGAAATTCAAGTCAATCAGATATTCTCAAGTATTTCTCTAGAGATAAACTTTCAGCTATGGGAATTAATAGTGTATATAATTCAAGTGTATAAGATTCAGATGGAAGGTAATCAAAAGTAATTGGATCTGCATAGTTGGAGTAACTAGGGATTAGAAAGTGACAGATTGATTTCAGGTAATGCTCAAGTTGTGAGAGGGTAACGGACTAGTTGCTATAGTTTGCGTTATCCTATGTTCTGCGTGTAAACTATACATATATACTCCTACTCTATAAGCAAAAGTTAAATAGCCTCACTTTGTTGGTTGCCTCGTTATTTAGGAGTTTTCCCTAACTAGTAGAGTATTCTAATTATTGAGTCTCTGTGGTATATTAGTGTAAATTGTGAAAAAGAATTATTATCTTTGTAAGTTTTGTTTGTTATTCAGGTTCTTTTAAAAGGTATAAATTCTTTGTTTAAACAGAATGGAAAATGTTGTTTAGAGCAATGGCATATAACCTATAGGAGGTCAAGGGGCGTATCGATGAACCGGGCACCAGTCTCTCCGCTAAGATAAAATATTTTTTGCGTTTATTTCACTTATTTAATGCAAAAAAACTAGAATGCCATTTTATATTTAAAATTTGTTCACATAATAATTACAGTGTATTTGAATAAATAATGTAAATGTTATTTTACTGAAATCAATTATGTTAAAATAAACATATTTATTCAAAACTTGTCTACAATAACTTAAATAACGGTCAATGTTGATGTTTAAACATTGTTTTTTTATTCAATAACTAATAATTACTAATTCTTAAATATTGAAAATCCTATTTGAAAACATGAAACTTTTATTTTAAAGTTCTCACGCGTTGGTCTAGCGGCTAGCGCACTCGCCCTTCGTGCGAGAATTCAGGGTTCGATTCCCGTGAGGGGAAAGTCGGTGTTGGCCCAGCATTATGATAAAAAGTGGGAAACTACAGTTAGTAGCGCCCTAGGTAGCGAAGGCCAGAACTAAACGGCGAGGAAACAGCAACGTGCTTACCACACGCCCTCCTATTCAAATCGCCGTCTGGCAAGCCTTGGCCCTTCGTGGGCTGTTGCGTCATAGGGTTTAGGTGTTTTTATTTTAAAAAAGTCGCGGCGATCTAAAAGATTGTAAACTAAATTGAAAACTGCAGAAAATGGAAGAAATACTTTGAAGTACCTTTTGTGGCTTTTCATATTTTGGGTTTTAAAGCTATACCAGTAACATTCATTGCCTTTTATTTTTTAAGGAAAAAAATCGAAAGTATAGATTATTCTTAGCCACTCTTGGGTGGAGCTTGCTTGTGGACAGGTGCTGAAGCTTGCTGAAATACCCAAATGAGTATTTTAAAAACAAAGGCTTTGTTTTAGAGGTTTTACAACGAGTTCTAAAATATCCTGTTGGTAATTCTTCGTATGAGTTTTAAAATTTTTTCACAACAAATGGATTTCTGTTGTCTCCTGGTAGCACACATCCCATCAAATCATAACGGAACTCGGATGTATCCCCTTTCAACTCTACCAGTTATTTTCTGTGCTTCTCTAGAAAGCTGTGTGCATATACCCTTTCATTTTTGGCTGTTAAATTTTTCCGTCACTGAACTGTAAAGACCGTATGCTTAACACTGCAACAGAATTTTAGATCTATCCTGTCTAATTTGCTTTAGAGCATGCCTGAGATTCTTTGATAAGCACCCAAGTAGCTTTTAATCACTCTCGACATCATCGCGAGACATGATGTTTTTCTTTCCTAATAGAGTTTCCCCTCATTCAGGTTTCCACACCACTAATCCTGTTTCCTGCCCCGATACGAGGAGGGTCACTGAACGAAAGACTAGTGGCTGTACCTACTAATGGTATGATAAACATACACACCGGGTGATATGTTACAAAATTCTTTGAAGTATATTTGCTCACTTTGTGAAGGACTATTGCAGCAATGTCAGAGATATTTTCTGTGGTAGCCTGCTTCTTTTTGTGGTCATCGACGGGTTTCGGGCGTCCGCCCATCATGAGGATGCTTTTCGTCAGTGTGATAACATAGATTTGCTCTGTGCAAATCTATGTTATCATACTGTTTGACAAAAAGCATCTTGATGATAGGCAAACTCCGGAAACCAGTGGATGACCACAAAAAGAAGCAGGCTATCATGCAAAAAATATCTCTGATGCTTTCCAGTTCTGCGGAACTAACCACAATAACTATTGCAGATAGTTTGTCACCCCATTCCATGTCAATGAGATGAGTAAATCATTCATACTGACTAGCATTGAAGCCTTTAATATTAAAGTGCGAAGTCCAACTAACTAGCTAACGATATACACGAGATATAACCTTTGTAATAGTATACTTTTGTATCAGAATTTATGATAGGATACGTACAATGTTAATAAATGCAATTTATTCTCAAATGATTTTGAACATTATCAGCTGAGAAAAGCGCGACATAGGAAATATTATAAAAAATTCCTTGAGAAATTAAATTAAAAAAGTTATTAAAAAAATTAAAAAGAAGTTAAAAAAAAAAAATTATCAGTCGTAAAAAATATAACATTATTTAATAGATTTCGTTGTGTTCAGTCTGAAAAAAATTGAATGAGATAATTATAGCAATGTGCCCAGAGTAATAAATAAGTAATTCTAAATATATAATATATTGGAGCTACAAATATAAAATTAATAATAAATTCATAATGCTTTCACTTCTTACAAACTGTATATAAAATTTCTAATTAACTGAAAGTTATATAAACATTAACTGGCTGAAAATTTGCAATTTTAAGACTTAATGAGGTAATAATTTATTAAGATTGTTTGCTTTTAAAAGAATTTTTAATTATCTCTTGATGAATTTTAATTCTAAATAGCGACAATGTGTAAACAATTAAACAAATCAATAACTAACTGTTACAGAAATTTTACTAAACTGTTTCCAGTTTTAATTAATTAAATTATCGATTTATCTTACTGACGTAGTTTTACCTGATTGGTAGGTAGGATACAATAATAATAATAATAATAATAATAATAATAATAATAATAATAATAATAATAATAATAATAATAATAATAATAATAATAATAATAATAATAATAACATAATTTCTAGTAAATTGCGCAACAGGATTTAAGGAAGTTACAGTTTTCACAGTATTATGTACAATGATAAGCTTGAATGCAATGATGATTTTACTAATTGAATTATTTACGCTCAGTTTATTGTTTCCAATTATTGCTAACTATATTGTTTATTTTGTCTTTCATGTTATTATTAAATAAAAAAACAATCACGGACGAGTGTTTTTTTCACAACATTATGCGCAGTATACTAAATGAAAAACATGTAGGAAATCACTCTGTTGTGAAAGATTTAAGTTTCCATACAACAATGTGAAACGTCTTTGTGTGAAAAGCACTGAGTAAAAGTCAAAATAAGTGGTGCTAAGTGCTATATTTGATATTATTTTACTTCAAAATCATGATCAAGAATTTCTTTTCTATAATTAAAAGAAATATTGTCTTAATAAAGAAATCATTTGAAGCCTTATTATACGTAACATATATTGGTCCTCCGGGCCGGATCTAAACTACAAGCTTGAGGAACAAAAAAAAGTCTCCTCAATCTTTGGGGAAAATATTGTTTTTAAGGAAAAATGTCTTTTAACAATAATATTGTAAAAAAAAATATTAGGCATTAGAGATGAGATAGATGATTGATTCAATCAGTGTAATTTATGATCTAAACATATATAGTTTTTGTCAACTCTTTACATGAACTGACTGCAAAACATATACTCTGACGATGGAGGAAAATCCGAAACCAGTCAGTACCAACAACAAAATGAAGCAACATACTATGACGGATAAAATCATAAATGTGATCCAGCATTGCGGACACAAAAATCATATTCAATAAAATCAATTTACATTGTTTTTATTATTAAAAATACACATTTCTGTTACAATCATCGTTAATTCAATAAACACTAAATAAATCTAGTCACAGAGCCAAGTTATTATCCAATAGTCATAAGACATAAGCAATATACATAGATATTCAATTAATATGTATTTCTCTCTCTCTCTCTCTCTCTTTCTCTCTCACACACACACACACACACACACACACACACAAAAAGTAACTATCCGTTTCATATTTCACAACCCCCAATGCGTTCTAATTTATACCTTCCTTCCGATAAAAAAAAAAAAAAAAAACCGGAAGTATGGGAAATAGGAGGAAAAGTGGGGAGATAAACTGGGGTTACTTCATTATTTATTTTTTAATGACTTCATGGTATTTTTTAATGGCCACTTGATGGTAAAATAATGTTTAGGGTTATATTTTCTATATACTACCCTTTGTGTCAGGGGCCAAGTTTGGTTAATTTTATGGTTAATAATTTTGTAATTTTATGAGCCGGAAAATTTTATGTAGATATTGCTTAGACTAGAATGATTAAGCTTGCTACAATGGAAAAAGTGTTTAAAAAAAAATTTTACCAAAATATAAAAGTAGGTTGAAGTTGAAAAAGATACTTCCCTTTATAACTTAACCTTATTATCCATGCATTAAATAACATCTTACAATGTTATCTTCAATGTAAGATGATTATATGAACGCGTCAGATTTTTCGGCTTTTTTTATTTTTATTTTTATTTTTTTTTAAATGCATTTCTAGCTCTCAAGAAGGAGAAATTGTAACAAGTTCGCAGAAAATTTCTTTTCTGTACATTCTTGCTGAAATTTTCAGTCGTGTTCTTGCATGATCTCAACCGGCATTACTTCGCAGCATTTTCTTCAACTAGACACATTCATTGCACCTTATTTTCTTTCAAAAAAGACATGATAATTCCAGGAACCTGCTTAGCCGCCTAATATCTTCATTGATTATGTAAAGAACTTGATTGGAATTTTTGAAAAGAAGCTGCGTTAAAATACACACACAAATTAAGATTGGAAAATAACAGAATGTATTTATTGTTAACAGTATGATTTCTTAATTATTCTTATTACTTCTATACATAACAAAAGACTTTATTTGAAACTAATGTGATCCGCTAATAAGAATCCGCGTGTTATTGTTAATTTTTTTAACAAATATCCCTACATAATACCGGTGCTTTGCGCAAAGTGACATAATCTTCATAGAGTTGGATATGCAAATATATGGTTATGAGCAATGCATCTACTATTCCTATTATCAGTCTCTATCTGGACTATAAGGGAGAAGTCAGCCAGTGCTAATTATGAGTGCTCAATCGATTTTGCCTAGAGAGTTTGTTTGAGAGGGAAAGAGAGACAGAGAGATTGTGCCTGACTGTTTAATATCTCTTTAGTTTGTATGAGGAATATCGGAATGAATAATGGAAGAGAGGAATCGCCTAGAAGGACTTGAAAGAATGCAATGATCTTTGTATTTCTATTGGAATCAATTGAGGATTATGTCTGCAACAAATGGAATTTTGACGTCTTTGAAGTTTAAGACGAAGAAAGAAGAAAGAAGTGGATGCGGAGCAAAGGATGCGGCAGAGGACTCTGGATTTGAAGACCATTTTAATGGAATAAATAGTTGAGAAAATTTGCCACGACGCTTTGGAGACCTCATGCTGACGATACCAGCCCCATCAGCGCATCTAGCCTCCAATGAGGTCTTACCTACCTCGGGTATGCTCGCTCACCTGTAAGATAAGGACGAATCAATAATTTTCAAGAATTAAACTTCCGCCCGGAATTTATGGTTAGCTCTACCCAAGAGCTACTAGAAATCATTTTTAAGTCTTGGAATTCCAGGGCTTACGCCAGTCTGAAATCAACTATCGAACCGTCGAAGAATCTACTTTTAAGAATCTAAAACTAACAACCAAAAAAGTCAGGAAACAGTTTACAAGCGACATTAAAATTTGAACGAGGAGTGTACAAGATAACTCTCAAGGAATTACGTTAAGCAACTGCTTATAACTGCTTCAAAGCTCTCTCTGTCAAAACACCTTTTAAAGGCCAGAAATTTGTCAACAAGCTAGCCAAATTAGCTAACCGAATTCTAGGTTAATAGAAGAAAGATTTCTAAATAGTTATTCGTTCATCAAGATACGCAAAATAATGGAATGCGCACTTCTACAACATCCGATTAGTATGTTTGGTTTGTATGTTAGGTTGTATCACAATAAACTTTTGATTCCATCCGATTCTAAGCTTTATTATGAACACTGAGTGTGTTACAATGTTCAAAATTACCCGATTTAAGTGAATCAAAGAGAATTTCTCTGCTGGCAGAATAAAGCACGACTCGTACTTCCAATCTTAACCAGCTGAACATCCAAAAATTAGTTGCAATTGAGCTAATCACTCCACCTAATAATGGTGTCTTTTGTGCGACAACACCGGCAAGGAATATAAGAGTACGTCTTCAAGGTCAAGGATACCATCCAAATTGAGCTATATATCGAAATATTAGCGATAGAAATGTTTTTGTCCTTTCTTTCTTTAACAACAGCTGTAAGAGGAAATATTGCAACCGTGCCAAATTTTTAAAATCTAAATTTCACCGGAAATATGAAACATATATTTAGGTTGCCCTATTTAAAAACAAAAAAAAACTTAAAAACTTCTTAGCGAATGGGTATGTGTGTGTATGTGTAATAGAGTGTGTGGGAATAAAGGACCTCGAAACGGAAAATGTTACGAATTTTGACATGATAGCAACTTTTTTCTGAACGGGTTTTTCAGTTTCTCGAGATTTTCCAAAAAACGCTGCAACAAATTTTCCTTGAAAGATTGCAAGTACTTTCAATACACTTAAGGATTTGAATATTGGGTCTACAATATAATCACATACAAGTGCTATCTGCTAATTATCTGCAAATAGTTCCAAGCAACATGTACCACCGTACCAATACTTATTTTAGAGCAAGTCAATTTTGTTTATAAAATTCAAGTTTAAGGAGAATTTTCCCTCAGTGGACCATGTGGACAAGCGATTTACTTGGAATCCCCATATGTAATAGGATCCAAAGAGAGGGATCAATAGCAGAGAGAGAGAGACAAAACAATGACAGGACCACTCTCTCGGACTAGAGTGGGAGAAACTGCTTAAATACAGAGGCGGAAGATATTCGAGGTGTATATATATATAGCAGAGTTCACTCGGCAGTCACAACGTGTCATCAACCTTACTCTTTACCACTCTACCATACTCTACCATTTTAGTGTAAAGTCCAGGCAGTCAGTGTCACTTTTTCATTATATAGTGTTCAACCAAATCTAGTTTATTAATCTGTACCAAACCATTTTTTCTCCTTGATCAAATCCATTATACCATACAAGATTTCAACGCATTGAACTGAATAATAGATATAAGCTCCTCTAAAGACTACTTGACCAACGCTCAAAACTAATACTTTACAATAAAAGACGACTGTTTTTATCTCTTTTGGACTTACAGACTAGAATTTTACAGAACTGCAAAACGATCTAACGTTAACAAAATAGAGAGACACTACAATCTAAGATCCTCCTTTTTAGATCACTAATCTAACTATCCTCAATAACCTCAAAATTCCATTTGGTTTTGAACTTGCCAAAACTTGTTACAATAGTTTCCATCAAAAACTCCTATCACATCCTAACCTTTAGTTGCAAATTTATCTTCAACGATACTTCCTTTTTAATCTTCACTGACGGCTGAGGTGCTGCTGGCCACGTTGGTCGACTAGTGACCATCATTCACAACTCTCACGTCATTTGTATATTTGATCTACCATCACATTTACATGTTCCTTCTAGAACAGTTGTTAAAAAAAAGCTCTGTTCTTCTGTAACAATTGTTTAAAAAAAAAAAATAATAAGAGAATTTAACAATTTTATAAAAGTAGAGAAAGGTCGTATGCAGTAAAAAAAAAAAGGTCGTATGAGTATGTTTTGAACAAATAAAAACCCTACAATTTATAGTAAACCCTTTTTTCTATTTCTTTTTCTGTAACACCCAACCCCATTAGTCCAAGGAAGGTTAATCTCATCGACTATTCGGCTTTCTTTTTTTTTTATGTAGGAGTTCTTATATTTTACTAGTAAAATATTTACAAGTAAATTGGGAAAACTTTCCTTTGGCAGCACTTGTGGGTAGAGGGATGTATTACTATGGGGGTCTGAAGTTGATTTACACTCACATTTCGTTTTTTATTTATACACTGTTTTCTCTGAGGATTTCCAAGTATAGTATGGAGCAAGTATACAGTGTATATATATCTCTCTCTCTTGGTCTAGTCGCAAATCCGTTGCAGTGTTGGTAAGTGGGGTTGGCAGTACTTTTCTCCCTTCATTTCTGTGAAGTGCCTAAGCTTTTGGCTTCTATGCCTATCTTACAGGAGACTTCAAGAATGATAGAGGGTAGAAAAGAATGTCCGCGTGCTTTCCCTTGTTGTACAGTAGTGTGAAGGGATGGAAAATAGGGAAAAATGGTTAGGGATGGATAAGGGGGATGTGAAATGCTTTTTGGTGTGGTGGAGAAAATGGAAGATATGGGGGGAAGGTAGGTTGTAGTATAGGATGGAAGATGGCAAGTAGGGGTGAATGTAAGATAGGTTAGAAGAACCAAGAAGCAAATAAAGGGTAGCTGTGAAATATAGAGGCTTAGTGTGCTTGTGTAAGTGTACACGGGTAACGTAACACAGGGAATATATAAAAGGGGGGGTAATCTTGGGGCAAAGACCTTCCTTTTCTGTCTTCTTTTTGCTGGGCTTTAGATAGGCAATGAGAATTTAAATTTTGCCTTAGGGATATTCTGCGTGGGAAAATTCAGAGGCGAGAGAGAGAGAGAGACTTAAACAGAGGACTGAATTTGTTTTCTTTTAATTAGGAAACCTGCCAACCAGTGTGTTCAGTTTAACCAAAAACATTCTGCTCTAGTATATCTAACAATTACAACTGTCCTAACAATACAGCTTTGCTTATAAACCCTACGGCTAGTACATAGACAAGCCAATTACGATTCACCAAAACTTCTTTTATCTTGTCTCACCCACATCGCCCTCTTTCACTTACAACACACAACAGACACATACTACATTCATTATGTATTTTATTTCTTAATTATTATTATAATTTTACTTCTCCATTAACTGTTTTACATATTTTATATCTATCATAATTATTTTTGCATATTGTTGCTATTATTATTGTAAATATTGTGAATTTGTCTTGATATTTTAATTTCATTTATTCATTAATTTAATATTCATTTGTTTATTTATTTCTTTTTTTTTGTTTATTTCTTTATTTTCTACGTTCTAAAATAACTCGGCCCTTAGCTAATGGAATTTTCTCTGCCAGAGGATGAAGAAAAGTCAATTTGTTGTGGTTAGGTCCGCCCATCATCAGGATAAACCTAGATAAACAGTGTGGTTAACACAAGACGTGAACAGAGCAAAATCAGTTTTCACACTCGAGTGAAAACCGTCTTACAAATAATGGAGGAATCTACTTCTTAAATAAAAACCACACCACCCCATTTGAAAAAATGAAGTTGGTGCCTGTATCTCCTAGGAGCATCAAAACAAATTTGCAAATTAAATTTGGATTTCTAACAAAAAACTACGGGGACACGTATTTTTTAGTTTTTTTCTAGCTATCTTAGTTTCCGAGAAAAAGTCGGGATACCCTGTATATATCAATGAAAAAAATCCTGACACTTTCTATTCCATTTAGATCCTTTCACAAACAACACGAAGATTTCGGTCAACTGACAAATCAGTCAAACAGTCAACTTTAGTTAGAAAAAAACGAAAGTTTTTCAGTTTAATGCAGTTTTCACAAAAAAAACTCCAAACAATTTTTTTTTCTTTTAATGTTTGCAACACTAACTCAACACTTAACATTTTTAGTTGAAGTATTTTTCCTGTTAAAAATTATTTTTGGAAAATTCTAGTAAAGCTACAACGTTAATCCTTCCATTTAAATGCCAGTTGCGTACGGTGTATGGTTGCATGGTACCATCTGTTGCTAACATTAAATGTATCATTAATTTTACCATTAAGTGCGTTACTAGAATATTAACTTTTGAAGAAAATCGGCCACCTGGAAGGGCAACATTATATGGGATATATGGGGGGGGTGCATAAAAAAATAAATGACCCGTTATTTCTAATGAAAAAAGTTCGATGGACTTTAAAAAACCCATCCACATCAGTTTGATACGTCTGATGTGTAATATGCACACTGTTGGAAGAAATTATTATAATAGTTCGAATTATTATAAATAAAAGAATCTTAAAATTTTGAAATATATCATTGAAATTTACATTATAAAGCCAATTTGAGGCTGGGTTTTTTTGAAGGTCAGATAAACCACAAAAGAGCACAGTTAGGAAAGTTGAATACCCCTTTATAATTACAATGTAGGGAATTTCCATCCCCCCCATTCTTCTAGGGGTGCAAAAGGTATATATATATGTGTGTAAGGGCGATAATAATTAGGGGAATCAAAAATTTAGACTGAAGCTGTGCCGGAGTGTTCCCAGAAAAGTTGTAGTACTGTGTGGTGGACTTACATTCAAAATGGCCAAACCTTCAAGTCGAAGACTAATAATTTGTAAGTTTCTACTCCTCCAAAAAAATGTGATTATAAAATATTAGGATAATAATTTACAAACGAATAAGTTTTGTATCTATTTTATTAATTATTTGAATAATATATGAATATTTCTTTTTATGTGTATACTTTTGGGTATTTTGTATTCCTCCTCAGTTCAGATAAATACAGACCTCATGAAATCCCTCTTGAAAAGATTCCAAATATAAATTATAATAATTAATAATTAATTAATATAATATATCTAAATTAATTTACCCCCCAATACATGAAAATTGCAGATGATATATTACATATAAACCATGACTGTGCCTTGTGATATGTTAGTAATTTTACGTCACTAATGGAAAAAACAATGTACAGCTACTGAAGCTACGCGTGCTTTATGTGAAATCGAAGGAGAATATGTTCATGATTAGCATACTGCCCGGCGTTGGTTTCGAAAAATTAATAGTAGTGGTAGGACCTTAGAATGAAAGACAAATTCAGGGCGACTAACATGTGACGATGATGTGCCTTTATGGGAAGCTGTCGAGTCAAATCCAACCACAGTATTCGTGCAATTGCTGGAGAACAGGCAGTGTGTACAGACACTGTTAGTTGTCATCACGATACCATTGGAAAGGTAAAAAGTAGATATAGCAGCCAGAAAAATGGATATTTGCCAATTCATCTTTAAAAAAATCCATCTGACATCCAGCTTCTACAAAAGAATAGTGGACATATGATGAAAAGTGAATTTACTGACGATATCCTGAGGCAGGAGTCCAATGGTTGGATTGCATTTCCGGTTAATGCTAGAAGTCAATTTGAGCAAAAGTCGATGTTGGGCTTTTCCAGGAACTATAAAAGTGTAATTCATCACGTATTCTTTCCCGTGGTTTTCCACGAATTCCGACCTATACTGCCAACAACTAGATAGAAGGTACTAAAAAATGCCCCTGTGAATCCAACTCGGTCATTCTTCAAGAAGTTTTGGCCCAGGAAGATAACGGTCGGCCACACAATTGCCGTCAGACTAAAGAAGAAAATTGAAGAACTTAATAGCATTAAACTTCTTTTATACCACCCTATAGTCCAGACTTAGCTCCATCAGACTACCATTTGTTTCGGTCCAGGGCGCACTTTCTTTATGAAAAATTTAATAAAAGAGAAAATTCAATAACTTTACCAAAGTTGAAACTTGAGTGCAGGAATTTGGAATGGTATCACGAGGGATCCAACAGCTGCCAGAAAGATAGCTTACAACAGTCAATCATCATGGCTTATATTCTGGCTTATAAAAAGTAATATATAATTTATTACTTTCTCTTAAACCTAGTAAGAGGAAGTATTGTAATCATGCCAAATTTTCGATATCGAATTTTTACTGGAAATATACTTTTTGAGATCCCTGAGTCCAAAAAAGTGGCTTGTAGAAAATGGTTTGTGATTGTGTATGTGCTCATAAATGAAAAATCGTAGAAAGTTCAAACTTGATATTCCGTTTAAGTATCACCATGGGATCCGTCAGTAGGTCATCTGTCAAAATTCCTCAACCGGAAGTACCACTTTACTAGTTGGTTTTTTGTACTTTTTTGCGATTTTCTCAAAAATAGCTCTGATGATTTTATTGAAACTTGTTATATAAAGTACACAAACAAAGAGCTACAACTTTTATTTGAAACATTTCTCCGGTAAAATTCACTTAAGGACAGTGTGGAAGAAGGTTGGGGTTAGGATTTCCTCTAAAGTGCTATTTCAGTTTACTATACAATTCTGTCATCTAAATAATATTAATTAGAATTAAATATGTTGTTGAAATTCCGTATCTTTGAAAAAATCGAAAAGTGCATTTTTTCTGAAATGTATTTTTCAGTTTCCTGGTATTTTCTTGAAAACGGTTCAAACTATTTTCTTTAAACTACTAATGTGAACTACACATATAAAGAGCTACAACTTTTACTTGAAACGTACCTCCTGGTAAAGTTATTTAAGGGGGCTTTTAGGAGAGAGGTGGGGTTATGTTTTCTCTAAAGTGCTATCATAGTTGCTTATACAATAATTCTACCATTCAAACAAAATTAATTAGAAATAAATAGATGGCCAAAATTTCGAGTTTCAAGGAAATTAGTAAACCGGAAGTCCGCTTATATTGAACAGTTTTTTTTAGTTTCCGACAAATTTCAATTAAATGTGGGTACACTAAGTATAAAATTAGTCGATTTTAATTTTGAAAACTGGAGTAAGAGAAAGTTGAGATTTTTTTTTTATACACCCTTAGATTCGATTACCTTGCACAAGAGGTTGCCAAGCTTCATTCACCGCGATCAACACTAGAAGATCTCTTGGAGATCCTCAATGAGGTTTTAGCAAATCCTACAGCTTCGCCGTTCTAAGCAGTGCTTGCAAAGCTAAAAGCGACTCTGTCATGAAACTTAGGATTTCGGGTATACAGACCCTTAGAATGTGTTGTAATTTTCTTGTCAACGACTCCCACCATATTTTTGTTAAACTTTAAATTCTAACTACATATCTTTTGATGTATATCTCATCAATTTTATTTGGAACATTTATCCAGAAATGTTGATTTTAGAAGAGACTGTAGCTTAACTGTAAATAGCTTACCATTATCTTTCAGGTATAATGGTATTGGTACTTAATAGGTTCAGACATTAGATGTTCTGATCCCTAGTTATAATAGGTTCAGATGTCTTGGTGAGGTGTTGTGATACGATGAATAGTTGGGGGTTAGAGATTTTAGAGAGTTGTTATTCGGAATATGAATTACGAAGTTACGAAAATTAAGATATATGTATGTTTTAACAATAATTTAAACGTTTGAAAAGATAAACAATTAATTTAAAATGATTTAAATTGTAACTAGAATGCACTAACTATAACGATTGATAAATAGTATATGTTTAAATACTTAGATAGGGACGCGCTCCGATGTATGAATTATGTCACTGGTAGCATCTTGATGTTACTCTGATGAAATACTGAAGAATAATCCTCCCCACTCCTGTAGAGAGACACCTTATATTGCCACCACCACACATTGACAAGTCTTGTAATTACGGGTCACACTCAAACATCTCTTGCCGTGTGTTGACCCCAGTTCCTGAACAGGTGTTGGCTGTTATCAAAGGATTGTAGCCAGGTGGTCGGTCTTTAGAGTATTTAGTTTATTGCCGTGTGATGACCCTTGGTTTTGAATAGGTCGGCAATAGGTGGTGGCAGTTATCAATAGACTGTAGCCAGGAGTTCGTTCTTTTGAGTGTTTTGTTGACGCTTGTGAAAGCGGTGTGACTTTTGTGGGCGGTCCTTTGACCGTGCACTGTCCGCAGCTATTGTATTGAATAAAAGCGTCTGGCTGGCACCATTAGTTATAATTTTTATAATTAAAAATTATATATTCTCCTTCTGTTATCACTCCTTCTTGTTATCACATTACAGTACTGCTATGTGGTTTACTGTATAGTCAGTCACATTGTAGTAGATTTATTGTATCTGGTAAAAACCTATAGCGCAACAGCCCATGGAGGGCCAAGGCTTGCCAGACGGCGATTTGAGTAGGCGGGCGTGTGGTAAGCACGCCGAGTTCCCCGCCGTTTAGTTTCGGCCTTCGCTTCCTGCTTAGTGTAGCTTCCTACTTTTTATCACGATGCTGGGTCAACACCGACTTTGCCCTCACAGGTTCGAATCCTGAATTCTCGCACGAAAGGCGGGTGCGCTAGCCACTAGACCAACGCGTAAGGACGTTGGTATGTCCTGAAAATTTTGTATCTAAATTTTCAAGTTGGGAGAAAATTTACAATGTGTTCCAAATTTAATTTTGTATATTTTGAAGTCGTGTAAGTGTTCCAAATTTTAAGTTTTTTTACATATATTCTTTATTATCAAGTCTTTAGTGATTTGTTAATTTGTAAAATCCCTTTTTAGGCTAAAACATTAAATAGCAATTAGTCCTAATTCATTAGACAAGCGAATGCAAATTAAAGCACCATTTGTATACTCATATGAGTGGTGTGCGTGTGTGTGCATGTATGTGTGCGCCTGTAAAACACAAGTAAGTCATTAACATGTTTCTTTTGAAAGGCACAACATTTGTCGAAAGATATAAACTTTTATTATTCTAATGGGAACTGTGATTTTCAATTTAACCAAATCTCACGAGATTATACATTCTGAATTGCTTTTCCGATTTTTAATGATCCTCTTTCCATTATATCAACAAATACATGAACAAAAAAAAATAGGAAATTCGTTTTTTGTTTTGTGAAATTAAAAATGTGGATAGAGCAACATAAAGTGAGATTTATTATCAAAATCTTTTCAAAAAAAATGTTTAAAATTAAAAAACACGTTATTTATTTGATTTTATTACTTTCTCTTCCTCATTAGTAAGAGGAAGTATTGTAATCGTGTCAAATTTTCGATATCGAGATTTCACCGGAAATATCCGTTTTGATGTCCCCTTAGTTCAAAAAAGTGGTTTTGTAGCAAATGGTCTGTGTGTGTGTGTGTGTGTATGTATGTATGTATATATGTATGTATGTATGTATGTATGTGAACAGCATAGCTCAAAAACGAAAAAATCCTAGAAAGTTGAAACTTGATATTCCGTTTAGTATCACCGTGGGATCTGACAGTACGTTATCTGTCACAATTCCTCCACCGGAAGTACCACTTTACTAGTTTTTTTTTTACGTTTTTGCGAGTTTCTCAAAAATGGCTCCGACGATTTTCTTTAAACATTTTGTTATATCAACTACATATAGAAAGAGCTACAACTTTTGTTTGAAACATTTCTCAGGGAAAATTCATTTAAGGGCACTTCCATGGGAGGGGCGAGGTTAGGTTTTCATCTTAAGTGCTATTTCAGTTTATTAGACAATTCTGCCTTCTTAATAATGTTAAGTAGAATTAAATATGTTGCAGAAATTCCGAGTTTGAAAAAAATCGGATAACCGGAAGTGCGTTTATTTCAACACTTTACTAAATGATTTGTTCACTTTTTCGTTTTTCTTCGAAATCGGCTCCGACGATTTTCCTAAAAATTTTGTATAAACCAAACATGCAATGATCTACATCTTTTATTTGACACATTTTTCTGGGAAAATTCATTTAAGGGCAATTTTAGTGGAGGGGTGGGGTTACACCTTCCTCTAAATTGCTATCATAGTTGATTAAACAATTTGATCATCCAAGCAAAATTCATTAGAAATAAATTGATGGACTAAATTCCGAGTTTTAAGGAAATTAGTAAACCGGAAGTGCGCTTTTACTGAACAGTTTTTTTCAATTTTCGACGAATTTCGTTAAATTTAGTACACGAACTATAACATTTGTCAATTATAATTTTGAGACCAGGAGTAAGAGAAAGTTGTGTGAGTGTTTCACACCAGATTTTTTTTTTTTCTCTTACAGTTGATGAGTGAAAATAAGATGGATGGTGTCAAAATTTTTGATATAGAGTTTTCACCGGAAATACAAGTTTTGAGGTCCTCTGAATTCGAAAATTGGTTTTTAGAAATTGGTATTTTTTTCCCCAATCAACATTAACCCTGTTGAATTGGGATTTATTTAAAGTATATATCTACGTTCCATGTATCATATTATGATGTACAACACGTTAACGTAAATACTTTATGACTCACTGATTAAATTTTTTTTTTTTTTAATGAACATTTATGGTCATTGGCGTCCGGAGCCTACTCAGTGCACTGCCGGCATTCGGACAGTGTTCTCTTGTTACCAGACAACTGTAGAGTCTGCTAGGAAGAAAAAAATCTAACGGTAGTGCAGCTGTACTCGAACCCGTGTCCTCCGCGTGGGAGTTCAGTACGCTAACCACTTAGCTATTCCCTTCTCTCACTGATTAAATTAAGTTAGAATATGTCCATACGAATTATATTTATGAATAACAATGACTTTATTGGTCAGTAGTTTCACTTTTCCTGCAAGTTTTTCTTCATTACACAAATAGGTTTTTGCATTAAACATGGTTTGTTTACATCACATACAGAGACCAGTCTCTTTTATTTGAAACTTTCTTCCGAGAAAATTCATTTAAAGGGGGTTTAGGGGAGAGAGAGGAAGTTTTCCTCCACCTTCCTTCCTTCTTTAAAAAAAGTAAATGCCGTTTTATAAAGTAAATTGAAATTGGTGTGTGTGAGTGTATTTAGTTAGCCATAACCCAAAAACGGATAATCGTAAAAAATTCAAACATGATATTTCGTTTTATTTCTACTAGCAGGCTGGACAATAAAGATTTTGGTCAAAATCAGTTTAGTGGAATAGATTTATTAGTTTTTGTGATTTTTTTTTTTTTTTTTTGAAAACTCCTCAAGCGACTTTCTATAAACTAATTGTTATCTGCAAGATTAACAAGTCATTTAAAAGGGAGTTTTGAAAGAGGGATGGAGTTATTATTATTATGCCGGGTGCCTGATGGCGTGGGACCTAAGCCTATGTGGCTTTTATCCCCCCGACGCCCCCCCCATATCATCCCCTTAGTTAATCTCACCCGGTAGCTTACCGGTCAGTCTACAATATCCCAAGATATCCTTAAACTCCAACTCGCCCAGGCAATCCTGCGAGAGTAGTGCCCTCCCAAATACGTGAAACCTCGTACCAACGAAAGGGGGACACTGACATAAATAGTGATACACCGTTTCCCTGACTCCGTCCTCCCTATGTTAAACAAGTGACTAGACTAGTGTGTCCAGTCACTACTCCCACCAAAGTCCTCACACCGGCCCTACTAAAGGGCAGGAAATACTCCGAAACTCCCTGCTTAGTTCCTTTTATAAATCTTTTACTTGGAGGCACCCCTGCGTGTCCCCCCAGCATTTCTCCAAGACTCTCAACTCTCAAAGTCTAATCTGTTTGTCACGAAACTTCTTTGTGACGGCAGGGGCTGGTTCAGGACCACATAATTAATGGTAATGATGATCCCTCCCTAGCCAACTGATCCGCCCTCTCATTGCCCTCTATTCCCTCAGGTCCGGGTATCCAATAGAGACACACCTTACCCCTCCGAGCCAAAGCATTAAGCCTTCTCCTACATTCTCCCACTAGTTTCGAGCTCCAGGGATGGAGTTGATCTATATAAGAGTTAGAAGATATTCCGGTTGACCGAAATTGCTACTTTTCTGGGCAGTTATTTCTGGACTTTTCTGCAATTTCTTCATTACACAAACAAGTTTCATTACTAACAACACATTGCTCGTAAGGGGTAGCTGCTGCATGCAATTACTCAGGCTGTAGCGACCCCACGGATTACCACAGCTCCATATGTATGTAGGGTTGCCAGATCTAAATATTTAATATATCACCCTGATATATTTCATTCTTATTGATAATATGATATTAGACACTAAATATACGTTTAAAAATTATATATTTATCCGATCTCTGCGATGATAACAAAAATAATTCGTATTAGCGCGCTTATCTCGCGCCACACAATCATCAGTGAACAAGTAGTGAATGCTGATTGGTTTATAGGAGTCTTGTTTATGGTGCGCGCATAGCTTGCGCCAACGCCATTCCGACGGTTCCGCTCTCGCCATTTGTCAAAAATGACAAAACTAAAAATTTAGGATTACAAATACTTAAAGGGTGATATACACCAACTAACAATCAGATAACATTGACGTTTAAGATTTTATGGCCGGCCGCAGCTGTATGTGCATTTATTTTTGTTATAAATTAACAAATTTTGAAAGATTTAAGTTGGTTTTTTTTATTTAATAAAGTTTTCAAAAAAATATGGTAAATGAAATTAATTGTGTGATATGTTGTAGAGTAGTAGTAGCTTGTGTAGCATGAGCGGTTTAGTAAAGGGCTTGTGTGTATGTTTGAGATAAAGGTAGAAGTATTAAGAAATAATCAAGAGATCACACTGTTTTTAAAATAGATATATTCTCTAAGTGAAATTAAGTTACTTTAAAATATCATAATAATATGCTGAAATTAATTGGAATAATCTCTTATGTTATAACTTAAAACTGGCACAGTTCACCTTGGTGTGTTCACCTTGGTGTCTACAACAAAACTGTCTTGAAGGAATGTCTTCTGATTGTTCGTTCAATTCCTCCCCTGTGTGAAGAAGGGGGCAGAACAATGCCATCAAGATTCATGAACTTTTCCAGTAACTGTACTTTCCTACCTGGGTTTGCCCTTTTTTGCGAACGAGCTTGTACTTTCTCATAATTTTGATTATTTTCTTTAAATAAAGTAGATATACTTTCTTGCATCCATCACATATATTTCTTTCCTAAATGACATATTTTTGAAATCTTAATCATATATATTTACATTTTTCACCTGGCAACCCTATATGTATGTACTCCATGCACTTTATCAGAACAGTACACAATATACTTAAACTGTAAATACATTCTACCTTTTATAGACAAGGACAAACTAGGGTCTCCATCGCTAGTTAATTAAGCCTGGGTAAGCCAAGGGAGAAGGAAGGGATTAGCTCAGTAATAGCGCGCTGGACTAGCAACGCGGAGGTTCCGCATTCGAATCCAGCGTACTCCCCTTAGATTTTCTTTTCCTAGGAGCCTCTATAGCTCATTCTCCGGTAATGGGCGGTGTTGTCTGTAGCTAGAGAACACCACTCGGAAGCCGGCAGTGCACTGAGAAAGCTCCGGGCGCCAATTACCATAGATGTTGACGTCCCTTAAATTAAAAAATAAATAAATAACACATACAGTAACCAATCTCTTTTATTTGAAACTTTCTTCGGAGAAAATTCATTGAAAGGGAGTTTTGAAGGGTGTTGAGGTTATGATTTCCTCAGTTTAGTTTCTACCATGGTAATAACATTGAAAACGACTAAATATTTAATAATGATAATAATAAGTTGACTATTGATGACTATGTAAATTGTGATAAGTAGAAGTCCTGTAATTGTTTTTACATTACATTTTTTTTTTAATTATCAAAAGGGGTGAGAATTGGATCGTTTTTTCTATCTCATTTAGACTTTGAAAATTTGTACTTTGTTTTCTATTGAAGAACAATTGCGATCTACCAAATTTTGTAAATTGACACTAATGAAACTCAAAATATATATTTCCGATATCGAACTTTTGCCACGAACGCAATATTTTCTCTAAATGGTAATAAAAGAAAGCAAAACGATAAAATCATATTTTAAAGTGTCTATATATGAGTTTATAAACTGGTCTAATTCGTAAGGGCTTTAATACTCACACTATCTATTGTAATAGGATCCGAAGAGAGGGATCTATAGCATAGAGAGAGAGAGACATAAAATTTGACAGGATCACTCTCTAGCTTAGGCCAGACTAGAGTGAGAGAAACTGTTTAAATACAGCTACGGGAGATTCTACCGACAGTCTTGCAGCAGAGTTCAATACAGCAGTCACAACGCGTCAACAACCTTTCTATTTCTCACCCTAAATCTCTCTCACTACCATTATATATACGAGGCATGTCCAGTAAGTAAGTGTACTGAATTTTTGTAGGTTACAAAAATTTTTATTTGAACAAAAAAATTACCTGGTTACATTAGTACATATGTAAGCTATTTTTCGACATAGTCACCATTCCTCTCAATGGAGGTGGTGAACCGGGGTATTAATTTTTTGATGCCTTCGTCGAAGTAGTTTCCCGCCAACCCCTTCGTCCACTTCTCCACCTCCCCTTCACCTCCTAGTCGGTTGAAAACCTTTTTCCACCCATGTGCAGCTTCAGGAAGGTAAAGAGATAGTAATCTGAAGGCGCTAGGTCAGGGGAATGCGCGGAATGCACGAGGCAAGCAGTTCCTTCGTGGCGTCGGGCGTGTGTGTCTGGCATTGTCGTGCAGCAGCACGATCCCTTGTCAGCATGCCTCTCCTTTTGTTCTGAATCGCCCTCCGCAATTTTTTTAGGGTCTCACAGTATCTTGCAGAGTTGATGGTCTTTCCTTGAGGCATATATTCAATTAAAATTATGCCTTGACAGTCCCAAAACACGGATGCCATGATTTTCTTGGCTGAAATTGTGGTTTTGAACTTTTTGGCGGAGGGTGAAGAGGTGTGACGCCACTTTTGAGATTGCCTTTTGGTTTCAGGTGTGTATTGTGCAACCCAAGTTTCATCTCCAGTAATGATGGAGCGGAGAAATTCATCTCCATGGGGTTTTGTAGCGTCTCAAAAACTCTTGCCCGGCCTCCACTCGATTCAACTTGGCGGGAGATTGGATTGACATTTTTCACGAAACGTATTGTCGCGTCGACAGTTTTCAACGTATTGACCTCGAACTGGTTTCGTTGCGGAGGGGAGGAATCAGGCTACACTGTCGTGTAGCCAACATGTCGAAAACAAAATCTCTTCGGCCGTAAGAGCCTCAGTACACTTACTTACTCGACATGCCTCGTATTTTAGTGTAAAGTCCAGGCAGTTTATGTTCTTTTCTATTATACAATGTTCAGCTTTACTTCCAGTTCATTTATCTATCTAATCCAATTTCTCTCCTTCTCAAACCCATTAAAATATGAAGATATCTTGGATTTTGTAGGAAGTGTAACATTACTAAACAGTTTTCTGTGATGTTCTCTATAATACATACAGGTTTCATTAAATATGGTTTACATACAAAGACCTTAAACCATATTTGTTTGACATTATTTTCCAATAAAATTCATTTAAGAGGGTTTCATGGAGGACGGATAAGTGTAGTACGTACTTTAGTTATTTATATAGATGAAAGGTTTGCTGGAACCTCTTAATTAACCAATATCATAGCCAGTAATTTTATTTACCACTAATAAAGATGTTATAATAGCCAGGCTGCTCTGCGGGCAATTGACTCGTGGGAGATCAGCTCAAGGCTGGTGTGGGACTGCCTAGCTGCACTCAGGGAAATTAGTAGCCATAATAAGGTCTTCCTGGTTTGGGTACCTGGGCACTCGGGTTACAGTGGCAGTGAGGCGGCGAAGGGTTCAATGAGAGCACTTATGGCCCGAAGCCGTTCTGCGGCGTCTCAAGATGCCTCAGGAGTCCATCCATCAAGACATGGATGTAGGACCGATCAAGGGAATGGTGAGTCAAAACTCCAGGCCAGAGGCAGGCGAAAACGTTTATCCATAGCCATTCGCCTAAGCTAACTGCGGAATTACTCCCATTAGGCCAGGCGGCCATAAGGATAACAGTTGGCGTTCTCACTGGCCATTGTAGACTTAACAAGCACATGCATCGCATGGGCCTGGCAACGGATAGCCTGTGTAGGTTTCGTCAGGAGGAAGAGGAGACCGCACTGCACGTGGTATGTCAGTGCGAGGGGCTGGTCTGGCTAAGGTAGCGCCTCTTTGGTAAAGAGAAGCTGGTGCCAACAAGCTTCAGCCAGGGCCCTCTCTCAAACCTATTAAGTCTTTTAAGGCAAGCAGGACTCGAGAGGGTGCTCTGATGGCACGTGCTCTGATTGACCACCTGGGAGCCCCCCCCAATTCCACAGTCCAGCTAAGGACAGCATAGGGGGAGGGTCTCCAACTAGGGGGGTGCCACAATAGATCCTTGGGGTGTCGCGGTGGAGTAGGCTGAAGAGCCAATTTCCCCCATTAGAATCTAATCTAATCAGTGTTAATATAAGAATATAACTCCAGTTTGTTATATTTCTAATTTTTTTTTTTTTTTTTCATAAATAGGAATGCAATATTGAAAATGCATTAGTAAAAGTTCGTTAATGTCATTACAAACCTTCTATAATTAATTTGGAATTCTATATTTATACAATAGTTACCCTAGAAAACCAATAAAAGAAAAGCACTAATCGCTTTAATGGAAGCTGTAGCATTGACTAGGTAGGCAAATGAAAACAATGAGTTTGCACTTTCTAAAATCTACCCAAACCCAAGTCTAGTGCCACTCTTCAATAATAAACAAACAAAGAAGAGAAATTAAAATAAAGTAGTAAAGGTTTTACTACATTTTTTTTGTTTTTGGTCCTTCTTTAAACAAAAGAGCTTCGGATACGTAATTAATTCAAGCGGAAAAAAATATAATGGAATAAGGATAATTATGAAAGAAATTAATAAACGTGGTGCTAATTACATAGTACAGTGTAATCTATTTTTACTTCGCTTACTCCTAAGTGACGTGACAGTTAAGTGGAAGTATTGTAAACACCGTGTCAAATTTTTGATATCAAGTTTTTTACCGGAAAATATCCAGTTTTGAAGTCCTATGAGTCACCAAAATGTGGTTTTAAGAAATTCTATATATATATATCTATGATATATATATATATATATATATATATATATGTAGTCTGTACGTATGTATGGATGATGTATGGAACAGACAGCTCAAAAAACAAAAATTGTAGAAAATTCAAATCAAGAATTCCGTTTAGGTATCACCATGGATCAACAGTAGGTAACCTACTGTTAAAAAATTCCTCCCCCCGGAAGTATCACTTACTAAATCGTTTTTTCTTTTCCTTTTTTTTGAGATTTCACCAAAAATGGCTCTAACGATTCTTGAAACTTGTTATGTCAAAATACATTACAAAAAAGACTACAATTCTATTGAAAACATTTCTCCGGCTTCAGTTAGCCAAATCACATAAGCAACACAAGCAAGCGCTCTGCAAATAGCTTTCAAGTGTGTACTAATCCGATGATATTTAGTATTTATTTTTTGAGAAATGGTTCAGATTTGTTGTACAATTTATTAGCTTAGTTCCGGGCGTGGGGCGCTACTTTCTCACAAATTATAACCCCCTCCCCTCCGCTATAGATACCAGTTTCAAAGACTGAGTCCGTTGACACACTAAACTCGTAAACTTTATCTACTCTAAACTCATCTTGTCACCACATCAGAGAGCATACTTCGATAAGCGATCTGTGAAAGTTAATCCTCTTTAATTATAAGATAAAGATCAATTCAGTACTAAATTGGAAAAATATATATTTGAAAAAATCAATTCGCGAGACACCCTAAGTAATACAATCGAATATGGAGAAAGAATGGAAACCTTTCATTTAATGCTGTAATAGCAAGAGAGAGAAGACAAACGAGAGGAATTAAGAGAGAGAAGACAGACCCTCTCTGGTACTCCTGACTTAAAGACAGACGAGAGAATTAAGAGAGAAAAGACAGACCCTCTCTGGTACTCTCTGACTTAAGCAGGCTAGAGTGGGAGAATCTATATATAAGCCAGTGAGAATATCTATCTATCTATCAGATTCAACCATATACACCGCTTCGTGTCATATCTCTACTCTCTCACTTTTTATTCTATAAAATTATTTACAAGTCCAGTGCAGTTTGTGTAAACTTATAACTATATTATAAAAGTGTCTTCATATCTCGTCTAATTAATCTAACCCAATTTCTCTCCTCATCAGCAGGCTAGAGTGGGAGAACCTGTATATAAGCCAGTGAGAATATCTATCTAGATATCTATCTATCAGATTCAACCATATACACCGCTTCGTGTCGTATCTCTACTCTCACCTTTTATTCTATAAAATCATTTACAAGTCCAGTGCAGTTTGTGTAAACTTATAACTATATTATAAGAGTGTCTTTCTATGTCGTCTAATTAATCAAGCCTAATTTCTATCCTCATCAACTCCATTATAATGCGGTAAGAATTAGGTTGACGAGGCACTGTGTAATAATAACGCCATCTTAAATGATTTATAAATATTTGAATTTTACAGAAATATTTTCCCACAGGAGTTATATATAATAATTGCAGAAGGAGAATATTTGACAAATAAAATTTTGTTTAATTCGTAAAATCATTTAAATACTGTACAACTTCTAATTAAATTGAAATAAGAACGGGAATCATTATTTTAGTAATACGTACACTAGAGATATACAAATATTTTGTGTATTATATGTTCATTAAAATCATTATTTGGTAATCTAAATATGAATAGAGTAGGGTAAATAGGAGGTCTTTGGCTCAGTAAACATGGCGGCCAAGGAGGAAGAAGATGTGTGATTGGTGGAAAGGAGGGTGGGTAGAATGGTTTTATGAAAAGGAGAGGACCCCTCTCTTCTACTCCCTCTCGCTCAAACGC
Organism: Triatoma infestans; assembly: GCA_011037195.1. Taxonomy (NCBI): domain Eukaryota; kingdom Metazoa; phylum Arthropoda; class Insecta; order Hemiptera; family Reduviidae; genus Triatoma; species Triatoma infestans. Next base: position 6,353 of record JAAEAF010001156.1, on the reverse strand, counting down.
TCTCTCTCTCTCAGTCGTTTTTCTGGTTCTCTTCTCTAGCTGTCTGGAGGAAGAAGAGGCGGGATGGGGGGGGGAGGTTAGAATAATTGTATGAAAAGGAGAGGACCCCTCTCTTCTACTCCCTCTCGCTCAAACGCTCTCTCTCTCTCTGCAAAAAGTCGTTTACTATAATTAGTAATCAAAAGGTATAAAATTATGAATATTAGTGCACACACAATGTTTGTTACGTGACATCATCAGGGTTGGGTAAAATGTAGTATTTAAAACTACAATTAATAATCACAAAATATAAGATGATTACGTGCACATTTTTCAAAGTGCACATCTTCTTTTACATCCAACCAGGAAATACATTTCCTGTATTACTTTAGTACAATCAATACCATATAAGGTGATGTACAAGGAGATAACAATAAGGTGATGGTAGTTTGTTACGTGACGAAGTCATAGTGGGGATAAAATGCAATATTTAAGATCGGACTTATTCTATCTTGGATAAAACTGCATCTGCAGCTGTACGACAATTTCCACAGTAAGTACTTTTATTTGGTACGTTGCTTTCTTAGATTTATACTGTATAACTTTTTTTTTCCTTTTTTTTGGTAAAATTTACCTTTTTTTTCTTACTCCATTCATAGATGAACAATTTGAAAGCTGTTTTGAACTCCGTTTCACATGAAGCTACAAAATCGATAAAGGAACTAACGAAGTTTAAAAGATATCCTATAGATAAATTTGAATTGGTGGAAACCAGATTTGGGAAAAGCTATATTTTGACTTTGGTGGATGAAAATGGCCAATTTAATTGCTTCCTCCCCAAAAAGTATTCCGAGTGTATAGAGAAAAAAATGATTCAAAATTATGAAAGTTTGTCAATTGTACTCATTTTCAAAGGGGTTGCGGCAAATAATGCATTTATTTTAGAATTTGATTAAGAGTTTGTTTTTGCTAAATTGTTTTTTTTAACCAGTAACTAGAGGGTTTTTTAAAAATTAAAAAAGTACCCCTTTGAAAAAATTAATTTTTTTGAAACTAAATTTTGGTAAATCTTATATATTGGCTTCAGTAGATTAATGAAATAAAATTAAAATTAAAAAAGTACCCCTTTGAAAAAATTAATTTTTTTGAAACTAAATTTTGGTAAATCTTATATATTGGCTTCAGTAGATTAATGAAATAAAATTAAAATTAAAAAAGTACCCCTTTGAAAAAATTAATTTTTTTGAAACTAAATTTTGGTAAATCTTATATATAGGTTTCAGTAGATTAATGAAATAAAATTAATTAAAGTTTTTTCATATAATGGATCAAGAACTACATTTGGAAAATTATTTATGCGTTAAAGTAAGAATGTGTATGACTGAAAATGAAGTTTTGTGCTTAGATTGCAGTCAGAATGTACATTTAGACGACATTATTAACGTGAGAAGTACACATAACATGATTTATATTAGTAATATAATTAAAAATATGCATTGCTCTGAATGTAATGAGAACCTCACACGAGTTAATAACGCAAACAATTGCGATTGGTGTTCAGAGGAATTGTATTCTATGATAACACATAGAGCATTTCAAGAGGGCTACTCCATCGTAGTGAAACAATAGTTTTTTCTAAAGAACATATATGTCTCTATGATAATTTTGTAAGCTAAAATTACTATAATACGTTTAAATTTGTTGCAACAAATTTAGTTCCTTTTAAAATCGAGTGAACTCCTACTGGTGCAAAAAACAAAACTTTTGCTGTATTTAGTTGCTTTATTTTTCTAATATTTAATTTTTTATTAACCTAAAGCCTTCATTCAATTGCATAAAAAAATTGTAGATCGCGTGATAAAGAAGGCTTGGCAATAATCTACCCCTTGCGCATTTATCTAATGTTTCAAAAGTTCATATAAGAATAATTTAAGCAATCACTAAAAAGTAAAATAAATAAAGCTCCTTTTTCCACCACTGCTGACATCACAGCTCTCATCATCATGGTTCATGTATGTTTTACCATTATTATTACCTACATTACTGTATCAAAGTAAACTAAAAAAATAAAATAAAACAAAGCTTCTTTTTTTATTTTTTCAGTGCAAAGAATGTAACATTAATTTTGAAAAGGCACATCAATTCAAAATACATAGAGCCTTAAACCATGGTGAGCGTACAAAATATGGGTGCACTTGTGGAAAAACATATTTTTATAAAAAAGATCTTCAAATTCATAAGAAGAAGTGTACAGCTCGAGGACGCTACCTGTAAGTAAATAAATATATATTTATGAAGTTGTAATTATTTAAGTATTATTAATTTGTTTTCTTCTTAGGTGTAGGCATTGTCAATGTATACAACCCGATATACACAATGGCCGTTTACATGAAGCTGTCTGTGGAAGTAAAAGAGTAAGATTAGGGGAACCTTCCAGGAAGGAGCTCTTGGCATTATCCACAGGGTTGAATAATATAACCCCGTATGAGACAGCTTTTCAAGGACGACTTGCATCATATTTTGTACGCTCACCAAGTTGTATGGATCTTCCAATATTTCTAGAAAGTGTACGTTCCAAAATTCTAGACATCATTCATCAAAGTGTGGTGACACACTCATCCATAAAATTTAATCTGTGGGTGGACTGCACTTTTGAAAATGTACATGGAGAAAAAATGGAAAAGGCCTTGACAACAACTAACAAAGCAGTCTACCTAGCTGATGATGTCAACAGCTTTCTAGAAGCAGCCTTTGCCAAATTAAAGAAAGAACTAGAAGAAGCGGCTATGACCAAGAGTGGCTGGTCACTGGTTTCAGTGGATGGGCTAAGAGTGAGGGTAAGCAAACACAACCCTTTAAAAGCTTCAACATATTTACCTTTGCCTAGGTGTATTGAAAGCAAAAAGGCATGTATAAATATAAAAAATTTTGATAATAAATGTTTTGTGTATGCCATACTCGCCAAATTTATTGATGGAAAAAATTCAGAACGACCAAATAAATACAAATCATTGGAAAATAAATATGATTTTTCGTGTGTAAATTTCCCGACCTCTCTTAAAGATGTTGACAAATTTGAATCTGTTAATAATATTTCCATCAATATATTTGGACTGGATGATAACAATGACGTGTATCCTCTAAAAGTGGTTTATAGAGAATTAGAAGACCATCGCGATCTGTTACTACTATATTCAAATAACAATTACCACTATGTTTATATAAAAAAATTTAATAGACTTGTCAGTATGCAAATATCCAAACGTAAATCATCAAAATATATATGTAAAAGATGTTTCACCCATTTTGATGAACGTTATAATGGAGAATCTCGGTACCAAAACCATAAATTATTCTGTTGCGCACACAAACCTACGAGAGTTGAGTTACCAACAAAAAAACCATTCAATCATCCATGTTCATTGAATTTGAACATGGCGGGTACATACAGAGGGTCCCCGTCGTAATTTACTTAGATTTTGAAAGTATATTGGAACCAGTGAGCACTTGTAACCCAAACCCCGATGATTCATTCACTATAAATACTCACCTACACACTCCAATGAGTTTCGGCTTGTACATAAAAATAAGTGATGAATTAGATATAATTTACCATAGTCTTCCTAAAGAACCATTTATATACAGAGGGCCTGATGCAGCTAAAAAATGCATTCTATACTTAAAGAGCATTGCAGAAGCTGTGGAGGATCTGTACAACATTAACATAGCTATGAAACCCCTAACCCCTGAAGAAGAAGAAAATTTCAACTGCGCCAATACTTGTTACATGTGTGATAGATTTTTTACTGATGAAAATGGAAAGGTAAAAGATCATTCACACATTTCAGGCGCTTATAGAGGCCCAGCACATAATAAATGTAATTTGCTGTGTAAAAAACTAAATTTTGTACCAGTATTCTGTCATAATCTTAGTGGTTATGACGCATATTTCTTAATTACCCAATTGGGTTATGATGATAAAGAGATATTCGTTATCCCCACTTCAGGGGAGCGGTATATCTCTTTTACAAAAAGTATTAGTGAAAACATGAAGTTAAGGTTTGTAGACACATTTCGATTTATGGCCTCCAGTTTGGACAATTTAGTGAAAAATCTTGCAAATTTAACAGAAACGTCAAAATTCTTCAGTCTGGATGTGATGCATCTGGTAACTAGGAAAGGTGTATTTCCCTACGAGTATATTTCATGTTGGGACAGGCTAGGAGATAGTTCATTACCCTCCAAAGAAATGTTTTATAGTAGCGTTAAAGGGGAGGATATAAGTGAAGACGATTATCAACACGCCCTCAACGTTTGGGATGCATTTTCATGCAAAACTCTAGGAGAATATAGTGATTTATATTTGAAAATTGATGTACTAATTCTCTCCGACATATTTGAACATTTTAGAACGGTAACTATTGGATCTCATAAACTTGACCCCGCTTATTACTTCACTTTACCAGGGTTGTCTTGGGATGCAATGTTGCGGCTAACTCAGTGTAAATTAGAGCTCCTCACTGAATATGACCAAATTTTGATGATTGAGAGAGGGGTAAGGGGTGGAATCTGTCAGGTATCACGCAGATTTGCCGAGGCTAATAATCATTTCATGGATGATTATAATCCTTCGTTACCATCCAATTTTATAGCATACCAAGATTGCAACAATCTATACGGTTTTGCAATGAATAACTTCCTCCCTTATGGTGATTTCAAATGGGTTAAACCGGGCAGTTTGAATCTAGATTGTTTAGGGGAATGTGATGAAACTGGATATATATTAGACGTTGATATCGAGTATCCACCTGAACTCCATAATAGTCATAATGATTTGCCATTCTTAGCTGAAAATATTTCAGTAGAAGGTGAAACTAAATTAATACCACACTTTAGACCTCGCAAAAACTATGTATGTCATTACCTGATATTAAAACAGGCTTTAGCACATGGTTTAAAATTAATACGAATCAATAAAGTTTTGCAATTCAAACAGTCGGCATGGTTAGCACCATATATACAGCATAACACCGAACTGCGTAAGAAAGCTACAAATCAATTTGAAAAGGACTTATACAAATTGTTTAATAATTAAGTTTTTGGTAAAACTATGGAAAATGTGCGTAATAGAATTTCTATCAAACTTGTGTCAAATCGATTGAAGTTAGAAAAATTAACAGCTCGACCTGACTGTCTAGATTATGTTATATATAACAAATCTCTGGCAGCTATACATTTAGCCAAGAATAGCATTCTGTTTAATAAACCTATTTACACAGGTCTTTGCGTTTTGGAATTATCAAAATTACATTTATACTGGTACCATTATAATGTGATGCGTCCATATTTTGGGGTTGATAGGTTGCAGTTGTGTTATATGGACACTGATTCATTCATTTATCTAATTAAAACAGATAATTTATTTAATGATTTACTGCGGATGCGAAATTATTTAGATCTGTCTAACTATCCCTCATCAGGCCACCCATTGATCCAAATCTTATGTCAGGAATTCAATATGGCATCATGTGATATCATTACTGAATTAAAAAAGAATAAAGCAGCTGTAGGTAAATTTAAGGATGAAGCCGCGGGGGTAATAATAACAGAGTTTATTGGACTCCGCCCGAAAATGTATTCGCTACGACTGGGAGGTTCCAAAATAATAAAAAAGGCAAAAGGGGTAAAAAAACCTGTTCTAAAACATTCCATAACATTTGATGATTATGTTGCTTGCTTACTGACAAACGAAGCAATTAGGCATTCAATGGTTATGTTTAGAAGTAAGCAGCACATCATGATGACTGTACAACAGAATAAAGTAAGTTTATGTCCTCTAGATAATAAAAGGTATATAATTGATTCAATTAATACTCGGGCTCTGGGGCATTTTTTAAATGAATAGAAACAGCTAATGTAACTATCTATGATTTTGTTATAATTTATTTGTGTGATATTGATGACATGTATTTTAGTTTTGAGCTAATAATGTATAGAAAATAATTTCTATATACCCTTTTCTGTTTTATATGTAGTGCTTGTAATCATATTAATAAAATATTAATTCACCCTTATATTATTATATAGTAATAATTCAAAAAAATAAAAATTATGTTCTTTACTAATATGTATAAAAATTTTACCTCCACTCATTAAGTAGAGGGGGTAATTTTAAAAAAAAATAAAACTTTAAAAATAATAATTGTGCCTTAATTATTGACCTATATATCTGGTTTTAGGAGAAATAATAATACAAGAAATAATTTTAAAAAAAGAGTTTTATTTAATTCCATGTTTTTTACACCAAGTACAGTTATCATAATGTAATTTACAAGGACATTTTTTTATTACTTCTTCTAAAAGTATCATTCCAC